>AWOL01S0058226.1:0-22745 GCA_000715115.1 Nicotiana otophora | reverse complement strand
CTTAAATTATATACACCCCCCCCCAAAAAAAAATCTACTCTTACATTCAATATTTTAGGGGCATAAATGCATTGAGGTCAAGATATATCATCAAAACCAAGTAGAAATTACATACCCTCATGCTTGGGATAAAAATCTCCTCAAAACTCACCTCGTATCAATCTCCAAAACTCAAAAATAGTAAAAATGAACTAAATCTCGACTTAAAAGAACCTGCCACGCATTTCCGCAAGTGCAGACCACTATATTCAGAGAGGCGCACACACATCTGCAGGAGAGACCATAGGTGCGGCTTCACCAGACACCACAAATTCCAATTTTAGCTCAAAATGATCTGAAATAATCCCATAACACGACAGAGCCTCCTGGGATCCCCTCCAATCATCCTAGCAAGTCAATATACCCTATTCAAACTTGTCCAAAGTCTCAAAAATGCTACAAAAACATTAAAAAAAACTATGAATCGTGCATAAATCAAAAATCACAAACTTTTCTTAAGTTCAAAATTTCAACTTTGGACTAAATATGTATAATCATACCTGGCCATCCGAGACCCGAACTAAATGTACGTTCAAGTTCAAAATTATCATAAAACCTATTGAAACCTTGAAACTGCCAATCCAAGGTCGTTTACACACAAATGTTGACTTTTATCAACTCTACCATCTTCAAGCCTCAAATTAGAAACTAAGTGTTCCAAATAACTCCCAAACCCCTCAAGAACCAAATCATCCATCCCCTGAACGAAAAGCTACAAATAGGGTAATAAGAATCTATAACTCAAAATGACTGATCGGGTCTTTACAACACATTCATGAGGGTAACAATGTGATTGCCGATGTGATCATCGAGGCAAACATGGTGGCTAACAAGACTAACTTGATATTGGACACATGCACTTCAAGGCACTTCAACGCCAACAAGGAGTTGTCCATTACTTTAAGGAATCCACTGATGCGAGTGTGTCTACATGGGTAACTCTACTATGACTAAAATTATGGGTAAATAAAATTTTATTATCAATTTAACTTTTTCAAGAACCTTGGCCATGGACAGTATTCAGTGTGTTGCCTCCCTTTGTAAAAGCCTAGTTTCTAAGCATTTCTTAACAAAGCAGGCCTTTAACTTATTTTTGAATTTTATTAAATTGTTATTTATCGTGGAGAAGACTTGTTGAGAAGGGGTACGTCAGTGGAAAGTTATTTGTACTGAACATTGTTCAAGATATTACCTGTTATGCACGTACTTCTATGTCACGACCCAAAAACCTATCAAAGGTCGTGATGGAACCTAACCTCCAATGCTAGGTAAGCCAATAACCAAACATAGATCAAACTAATCATAACATGATTTAGTATAAACGATGTAGCATAAATATGTGAAATGAATCCTTCAATAACAAAAACACATAAATACTACAACAATACTCCCCCTAAAACCTGGTAGTGTAGAGTCATGAGCATTAGAATAAGATACAACTGAATCTCTCAAAAATAAAAATATTGTCTGAAATATAAATAATAGTATGATAAAAGAAGGAAAGGAATTCCAAGGTTCTGTGGACGACCATGCAGCACTACCTCAAGTCATCTATATCACCTTCTGGGCACCCTCACGTGGTCCACTAGAGCCAATGCAAAAATTTGTACAGAAATATGCGGAAGTATAGTATGAGTATGAGGCGACGTGTACTCAGTGAATATCAAGACTAACCTCAGTGAAGTAGTGACAAGGTTCAAGTCATATGATACCTACTAACAAATAAACCTGCACAGTTCATATCTATACATGGCAAGATTATAATAAGAGATACGATACTGTAAAAGAATACATCATGGGATATCAACTTTACATGGATAGTTCTATCTCATTTGTCAAGTCCAAAGCATATAACAGACTCATCAAGTAGCATGTTAGAAGATCAACTTGAATGGTCAAAGCTTCCACCCTATGCTTAAAGCTCACCACATCAGATTCCATATTAGCATCGACTAGATATTTATCAATTTCCCACAATTTGCATGCACGCCATCTGGGATATCAACAATTTCACAAATAGCATGTCTTGAAAAATTAAGATGTATTAATCATGTAATGACCCGACCAATCATTTCAAGATTTAGCATTCTGTTCAGTAGCTTGAGAACTTGAGTGGTTTCATATGATGAATTATAACTTACGTGTATGGTTGGTTTTGAGTAGTTTTGGATTGATTTGGAAGAGTGATTCTCAATTTGGAAGCTTTAGGTTGGAAGAGTTTTCCAATGGTTGACTTTTGAGTGAAATACCCCAAAATCAGGATTTGATTATTTTAATAGGTTAAAATAGTGATTTTGGACTTGGGCATGTGTTCAGATTTGGATTCGGAGGTTCCTAGAAGGTTTTGGTTATATTTGCCGAAAGTTGGGAATTTGAAGGATTGGAGAGTTCATAGGTTTGCCTGAAAGTTGACTTTGTTGTTATCCGATTCCGATTGGCATTCTGGGAATTTAGATAGGTTCATTTGATTTATTGGGACTTGTGTGCAAAGTTTGGTTGTGATATGGAATGTCTAAGTGGGATTCTCGATGAGTTCGGTGAAGGTTGAATGTTTGAAAGCTAAGATAAGGATTTTGATATTTGATTCTTGGTTTTGTTGTTGTTTTTTTTTTGTTTTGATCCTTGGGAAAAGTTTGGATAAGGCATTTGGAAATGCTTGTATGATTGGACAGGGTCTAGTGGGGCTCAGATGTATTTCGAGGTGGTTTCACACCATTTAAGTTAAGTAGCATTGCTGGTTTATGATGCCTCTAATGAGCTTCGCAATAGCGAAAGATGCGTCACATGATTTCGGAGATGGGATCATTGTGCTTCGCGTTCACAGGGGGTTAGTCTGTGTCTGTGTAGTATAGGGTAGGCTACTCATCGCATTCACGTAAAGATGGTCACGCTCGCATATGAGTGAAGTCAGGCGGGAGTGTTAGCTTTTGTGTTTACAGAGGATTGAGGGTATGGTTTTATGGTTCACGTGTGATGTGTTGAGTACGTGAAGAGGAGCATGAGTGCATGTTCGCATTTGGTCATCGTGATCGTAGGGGTCCTATTGCGATCGCGAAGGTTACCCCTGAGTAGACTATTTTAAGTGCTTATTTCGAGATTGTACCCATTCTTTTATATCTTGAGCCCTAGACATCGAGAGAACAAGAATTTAAAGATGAATTTCACTAATACATTGGAGGTAAGTAACTTCACTTGGATTTGGTTATATTCCTTGATTCCCCATAGATTTCTACACCTAAAACTTGGAATTTCAAACTGAAATTTGGGATATTCGTCTACAACATAAGATGGTACATTTTGGGGATTTGAGGGTCAATTTGGAATTGGTTTTGGAATCTAATTATGTATTCTGACTTGTGGGATTATGGATAGTCAGGATCTACCCCTTGGCTCAGGTTTTGACCATGTGGGGCCCGAGTTGACTTTTAGGAATTTGATTAAAGATTGAAGCTATATTTTTTGGAGTTGATTCCAAATGCTTTGCTTGATGTCATTAAGTTATATTGGACTAGATTCGATCCATTTGGAGTTGGATTTGAAGGAAAGGTGGGTGTTGATTTATTACATCTTACCGGATGGAGGTAAGTCTCTTGTTTATCCTTGTAAGAGGAATTCTCTGTCATGATCCAAAACTACCAACCAGTTATGATGGCTCCTAACTAACTTGCTAGGAAAGCCAACATAACCACAATGGAAAATAATAACAGAAATAGCAAAAACCAATAGTACGAGTCTAATACCAATAACATAAATAACTGCATCGAAATACAATAATCCCCTACACTTGGTAATACAGTGTCATGAGCTCTAAACAAAAGTACAAGTCTGGAATACAAATAGCAATATTATCTGAATAAAGATAACATTACTAAAAAGAAAGAGACGCCAAGACTGTGATCAGGATGCAGCTCTACCTCGTCTCTCCAAAGTGCTCACGGAACCACCTCACAATAAGCCATAACTTGGTCCAACACCTAGATCTGCACAATTAAGTACAACCGACCCCATGTACTCAGCAAGTACCATAACTGACCTCGGTGAGGTAACATGAGAAAGAATTATTAATGATACTCGCTATTCACCTGTACAGTTCAAAAATCCAACAAGTACAGAATAATAATATGATCAAAGTCAGGAATCACATATAAAACCACTTTGCACATAATAAATTAACATATTCTGTTCAGTCGACATCCAACATATAAAGAAGATATGTAAATAAAACAGGTAAACAACCAAGAAAATTGCAAGTAAAGAAGAAATGCAATAACCAAATCAAACACTAGGCAATCTTTCCTCATAAGCACAATAACTGAACCAAACCACTTACCGGTTTCTCTCATACTGTGTGTACACTATCAAGAGAGAATCATGAGAGGGTGACCCTAGGGGGTTGGATCCATATCCACACGTTGCATGGACAACTCACGTGGTGACAATAATCACAATCCGCAAGGTGTAGTCATGTGCTAATAGTCACAATCCGCACGGTGTGGTCACATGTGAACAAATTACAATCCGCATAGCATGGTCACGTGCTAATAATCACAATCCGCACGGCATGGTCACGTGCTAACAATCACAATCCTTACGATGTGGTCATGTGCTAACAAATCACAATCGGCACGGTGTGGTCACGTGCTACCAGTCCAATCCATATCACACAGAAGTAGATATACAAGTTTACATGAACAATGGATATAAAATTTCATACTCACAGACCGGTATAAGTGACATGCTAAGTGTATGCATGTGTGAAGTGTGCTATCAAAGATCAAATAGGGTATTTTCATCATGAATGTAGCAATTATCTGGTTCAATCGGGAGATTAACCTCTATGTAACCTCAAACATGGTTCAAATAGTTGACAAAGGGGCACAAATATAAGAAACATCATAGCTTGACTCTTAGCAATCAAATCAAGGCATATCATAGTCTAAGTGCTACCCCGAGCATGAATAATATCCCGGTGCTCGCACATGGTCTCAACACCTCACATGTGCGCCACCTATAGCATGTAGCTATCACAAATAACTAATGAAACTAGTGCCTCAACCAAGATTAGATAAGATACTAACCTCAAGCAAGCTTAATCAGTACTCTAAGAAGCCTTTGCCGCGTGAATCCACCTCTAAACCACTCGAATCTAGCTAAAATAACTTTATATCATCAATAATAGCCATAGGAATAACTCCAAATAATAAAGTAAAGATCTTGAATCATTTATGAAAGTCAACCTCGGGCCCTCATTCCAGAACTAGACAAAACTCACAAATGCCGAACACCTTTTCCGATACGAGTCCAAATATATGTGTTTCATTCAATTCCATCCTCAAATCACCCATCAAATCATTAATTTTCACTCTCCAAAATCATAGTCCAAAACCCCCTAAAATCCCACCTTTAATTCCACTTTTCTGGACACTTAACTACATCTATGGTGAGGCTTCTGTAGTCACAGAACCATAACTGCGCACTTCACTTAATTCCCAACCTACTGCTTCTGCGGTCATCACATCGCACCTGCGCACCTGCATCTGCGGTCCTTCATCGCAGACGCAGACCCGCACCTTCGCCTAATCATCTACATCTGTGATCTTTGCCTTCTCCAGCCTAGTTTTGATTTTGCGACCACAAGCCCGCATCTGTGGACTCACATCTATGACTATCACTCCCTTGATGTGGTAGCACCAGAACCAAAATCTTTAGCAATGACAACAATATAAAAAAATTTTGAAATCAATCCGAAACCTATTTGAGGCCCCTAGGACCCCGCTCAATCACGCCAACCAATCCCAAAACATAACACGGACCTACTCGAGGTCTCAAATCATATAAAACAATATTAAAACCACGAATCACACCTCAATTCAAGCCTAAGGAACTAATCCAAATTTCTAAATTCAAAACTTACGCCGAACATCCATAAACAACTCGGAATGACTTGAAATTTTGCATGCAAGTCCCAAATGATACAACATGCCTATTCCAACTCCCGAAAAAAAATTTGAACCAAATACCTTCAAAGTCAACTATCCATGAAACCTATCAACCTTACAAACCTTCAATTTACCAACTTTGGCTAATTAAAGACAAAACAACTTAGGAACCTTCAAATCCAAATCCCGATATACGTCTAAGTTCTAAATCACCATACGAAGCTATTGGAACCATTAAAATACTATTCCAGACACGTCTACACCAAACACAAATTCTGGTCAACTCCTACAACTTAAGCATTCAACATTGAGACTAAGTGTCCCAATTCAATACAAAACTTCCCCGAAACAAAACCAACCATCCCCGCAAGTCACATAATCACAAGTACACATATGTAAAACATTAAATAGGGAAAACGGGACTAATATACTCAAAACTACTAGCCAGGTCATTACATTCTCCCCTTTTAAACAAACGTTCATCCTCGAACGAGTCTAGAATCATACCTGGTGTCACGACCCAAACCGATGGGCCACGATGGGCAACCGGTACCTTACTCAATCGAGTACCACATAACGTATCTTTCCGTATCATACTATCATAGATAACTGAGCAGAAGAGGCTTCCGTGAGATAGGTAAAATACAACATGTAATACCAACTTATACATAAGACATATGGGCCTATAAGACCATAATAACCACTCGTACACTGAACATAGGCCGACAAGGCCATACAATCTTTTATGTACATGACATCTGTGTACAATCCTCTAAGAATACATAATTGTCATAAAGGTCGGGACATAGCCCTGCTATACCAGACAATACACATCTAAATCATACTGATCAAACAAGCAACTCCGGAGCAAATAAAGTGCACCAACATATTCCGCTGAGTTGATCGCCTTCTTGGAGGACTCTCGACCTGTCTATCGAGATCTGTGGGCATGAAACGCAATGTCCCCAAGCAAAATGTACGCCAGTACAAATAATGTACTGAGTATGTAAGAAATAAAAATCAGTAAATAATAGACATAAGAGAAACATGGAGTAAAGGACTCGACATGTACGTCTGCATAACTCTGTGAATCATTTCATTTTTATAATGTCATGCATATGCGTATAAATGTCATACCATACATAGGAATATGCGTTCATAATATCATCAAGACTCTGAGGGCATCCCATCATATCATTTTGGCCAGTGTCAGCAAATCATCAACGTATACCAGTTGATCAGGTGGTGGTGCGTATATAACGCCGTAACCGTTTCCCATATCCCATATACATATATATACGTGTATATAATGCCATCTGGTCATGGGTCAATGTACATGTATAAATGCATGAAATGCATAAGAAATACGTTAATAAAATTTCTCGAAATGTCATAAAAATAATATGAATGTCGGATAAACTTTATCAAATACGTATTTTTCTGAGACCCATGAACAGAAGATATAATAATAATTCACACGGGGAATCAAAAATATAGACACCCTTAGTATTTCTATCAATGGAGTTATTTATGAAAGTTGCGTATTTTGCTCGTTTCATTTGTATTATTTGGATCAAGCCAAAAAGAAAGAAGGGATAGCCTTAACATACCTGAACCGATTCTCTTGACAATTCCTCTAACACACGTCTTTTGCGACGAAACACGTAACGGCGGATCGAGGTAGGGAATAATCAGTATGATATTCCTGAAAAGGATTGCACCGCACTCCCTTGGAATTTGCCAAATCTCATGTTCTTAAGACGCCATGAAATTTGGTTTAAAACTGATATATGTATCTCTCTTAACATGCCAAATATCTCTTTAAATAGATATATGTTCTTAAGGTGCCAATCTCACGTTTTGAAGGAAATATTGAAGCACTCACGTTGCTAAGATGATATAAAATTTGATTCAATATTTGTTGAACGTTGTCTAACACTTTGCTATAAGACCTCTCTTTGACTTTGAGCGGTTTTATGCCTTAAATGGAGTAGGCCCCACATACTAATGACTAAGACTTATAATCTTAATAAATTGTGCCACCTTTGCATTATAACATAAGAGTCACTAAATAAAACAAAGGGCTGCCACGTGAAAGACCAATTATCCTTATCCCACTAAACTAATTAATTAGTTAATCTTTCACTAAAATTACTAATTACCCAATTATCAACATAATTAAAAATTATCTCAGATTACTTAAAATACTACTTTCTTTTAATACTCTTTATACACCTTACTATCATGGCCATATGGTACCTTGTATGGTAGTAGTCCATAAATATCGGGTATTTTAACTCGGGCCGTATTTTATCCCAAAATGTCAAACTACGACGAAATTCATTTTCTTCGATTTGCTTACCCTCTCACCTTCAAGAATATACTCATCACGTGTTTGAAATAGCATAATGCTTATAATGTCAATATAATCCCATTCCTGAACTTACGTCGATAAGTTTACGACAAAACTTTAATGTATGAAAATGCGGAATGTAACATCTCATTTTCTGAGCATATATCAATTTACTTATGGCGTACTTTCACGTATTAAAACATGGGGTGTAACATCATTCCCTCCTTAGGAACATTCGTCCTCGAATGTTGACTGATGCATTTATCATTTTCATGACTTATGTCTTCTGAATACTTTAGTACTCTGCTTGCCATCTAGGCAACTGTTCTGTGTATAATTCCAAAGGCCAGGGCATTCCCCCCTTTAGGCCTATTTCTCACACCACGACTTATGGTCGGAATCCTTCCAATCTCCTAACTATTCCTACCTTCTATCATTAAGTGTGTATGAATCTGATTTTGTAAGTGCACCTATGCGACTCTTCTCTCCTTTTTTCTCCAACTTTTAGCCAATCTCTAGGCCTCACTTTTTAAACATATAAGAGCTTAATAAGATGTCCCTCTGGGCATCTATAGGTATACTGAAGTTCTTTGCTCGGTACTTTGTCGAACTTACTAATATTGCTATATCTTGTTTCATAGGCCCGGTTATCTACCCGCATGACTTTACTGTATCTAAGTAGGTCATACTATACCATAACTCTTACTTCGATTTACAGTTACTGAGGTCTGTTACCAAACTTCAGGTTACTCTCGTTGCTTATCCCATATATATAAATCTAAGTCCTTTAATGCTTCCTCATTACTATTCATCTTAAGTATGACGACCTGATCTCATCTCATATTGTTGAACTTTTATCCATCTATTGTTGATTCACCTTAATGTTGATCCATCATCTACCACTGACAACTTGACCTCTTATGTAACACTGCCGCTAGGGCTCATGCCTCATCGGGGATATCTGGTGTAATTAGATTGGGTGATACTAAACTTCCATAACTGTACTTTATAGTATCCCAATGCGATTCACCTTACATAGGTATTTTAATCCCATACAATTCATGAAATCCTCTTCAAGTCATTACTCAATCGAAGGCCTAAACGTCATCCTTTATCTAGCACAATCACACCCTCATTCTACTACCAGGGCATCATTCCATCTCTTCTAAATGCTACTAGTCTTAGACTCCTTTGAGTTCATTCAGGCTATACTGAGCTTTCTATTACTTAGAGAAACCATCATCTCTCTTGTTTTCACGGGCTTAATCCTGAGGACTTATCAATTTTCGTCACCTTCTCACTTGCCCTTTCTTATCCTTACTCATATCTTCCTAAAACCTTGTCGCTCTACCATACTTTAGCTTGCGACCTACACATATCCATTTATATTACTCGGAACCTTCCTTCAACTTGCTTGCACCATAGATTTCCTTGTGTTATTCTAAACCATCAAGCGAGACATCACATCGTCTCTAAATTTTCCTTTACTCTCTTAACTAGACCTCTTGATACCTAGAAACCATAGGCTGGAAGATATGCCACTGACGACGATGCTATCATTCCTGGATATTTAATCCCAGTGCTTCTAGCCTTCTATCTGAAGTATGGGCTATTCACAACCTTTTTCACTTGAATATCTCGTACGTTGTTCACCTTTACCTTACTTACCTTAAAATATCGCCTCACATTCTTTTATCTCTTTCATAACCTTCCTTCCACACATGAATAATTCACATCCTCAACTTGAAGCTTTATTATAATACTTGCACCTCTGGTGCATGCACAATCCGGTGAGAGCTTCATACTGACTTCTTATGAGGCTGGTACTCTTCTAACTGGCTTTCTTGTAGAACTGTTATAGAATATGATTTTTGTACTATCTCTCTTGTACATCTGATATTAAGAGTGATCCTACAATATTCATAATCACGAGGTCTATAATTTTATGGGTCGAATAATCAGACTCTTTATTTACGTCGTTGATGTAACTCTTTACTTTCTTCTTCCTTCTGATCATCCTTTAGGCTTAAGCTATCTTCCAATCTACAGCTTGTGGTATTAGTTATTACTTTAGTCTTTCATGGACGCTCTGGAATATCTGTGATACCATCATTTAAAAATTCAATCCTTTGTCTATTACCTCGACTCAATTCTTTCCTTTTGCTTATTCCGGAGTCTTCTACGACTGTATAATTGTCAACATATATGCTGCATGGATAATACTCCGAAATCTTAAGTGCGTTCACAATGTAAGTAACTCTGGATCATTGATCGAATAATTCCTTTTGTTCCTTCTCAGCTTTCTTTAAACGTAAGCTATTATTTCTCCTAGTCATTCTGCCACTTGTTGCATGTATACTTAGCTTATCTTAGTTCCCACGCATGCCGGAATTTTGTGCAACTCATATGGTCTCGAATATTATTTTTGGTTTCATTTCTTGCTCATTAGCCATGATAGGTGCCACTTTCTTAAGGGGTGCATACAATATTGTTGTGAGACTATTGTTACAAGACCATTTCCTCTTTAGGTCACTGTACTTAGGTTGAAGCCTTCTTCCTTATTTCCTCAGCTAGTCTTTTGTTGTAGTACTTAGGGAAGACCCTCCGATTCTTGTGAACTTGTGAACTTATTACATCGTATACCCAATAAAATTTTTGATGTCCTTCCTCGCCTATAATTATCCGTAGTTACTTACCTCCACACCATTGTGCTTGTAGGGTTGCTTCTGAACTGATATGTTTGCTGTCTTCCTAGTGCCACTCTGTTATTATTCCGTAACACTCATACGGTACCTTTAACTACCTCAACTCCTATCCGAATATTTCTCAAGGATCACGATGTCATAACTGCGAGGATGAATTCACTATATTAGGTTTTACTATGTTTATCTTGCACGGTCTATTGATTTGTCTGGATCCTTCTGTCTAGCTATAAATAGGCCCTTCCTGAGTCAACTAGTAACTACTTGTTGGCCTATTCTCATATCAATATTCCGCGTAATCTTTCTTGGGTAATGTCCTTTGTCTTAACTTACGTCCCGCACAGGCTCCTTATCTATCAATAACATCTCATGCAGGAACCCTTACATCCTCATCTCGACATCGTGTTTGCATAATGTTTTGGAAAGGTAGCATATCAGTAGGATTTGAATAAGTGCAATCTCATCCTTTTCTCATTTTTATCGCATTCTTCCTTTACTATTCCACAGTTACTAGAACCACTTAATTCTGACTTAATGCCACATCACTCCATATTCTCCCCTTTATGGGAGTACTAATAGTTGGAGCCATGACGATCTACCTATAGATGTTTTACCTTTTCATCTTTGGCGTCTTTCCATATCATCGATGATCCTAACTCTACTCGCGATGATCCTTCTGTACCAAGGATAACGAAATTCCTTACTCGTGAGGGTCACTTAGTGTAAGTGGCACATACAATCCCTTAAACTTAACTTTACTCACCTTTCATGCTTTAGGGAAGCATATTTCTAAATGACCTTTAAAGGTTATTCTTCTGTCGTCCATTCTATTATCGCCGGGACGCAATCTATGAAATTTTCATGCTGTCGACTATTACTCAGTCCCTAGTTCATGTTTAGTTTATCTTGTTCATCAGTCCATGTTGATTTATTATTACTCTGGGGTCTAACGTTTCCTTTTGGTAATCACATTGGAGTCACGAATTAATTTCTCGAAATAAGGATATGACTTTATGGCCTATATTCTTTTGTTGTCTTAAGGCCTGTCACCTCTCGTCTTTTCCTTCACTTGACCATAGACTCTATAATACTGTCATCTTTCTTATCTACCGTTGTCATCCATGTATCACATCTTACTCATAATGCTTCATTAACTCTCTTATTATTTCCCGCTAACATTTATGTCTTTCACTGTTTTTCGAAAAATTCGAACAAGACATTCTTTTGCTTCTAGCTCCTCTTGCTCCACCTGCTGACTCATCAGGTTGCCTAACATTCTTTCTTTAATAGGGACGGGATCCACACTAAGGTAATATTTATCCCTTCCAGGCTTCCAGTGCCTATCTTTGTAGTACTCGTATCTAGTTATACTATTTTAGAGTGCGCCATCTGGGCATCTCACAAGAAGATCTATTAGCATATTTGCAATACCCTTCGGAAATGTCAGCTAACGCTAACAATCCATCCATCATTTTGGGTTACCCTTACCCCAGCTAGATCCGGATATCCTGTCTTCTCTTATACTACTTCCATTAGCCCCCATATGGCATAAGTGAGATGGGTGTGGCTAATTGTACATACATATGTTATTGTTGAAGGTAACTCAAAAGGCTTATATTCCTCTGCGAGAATCTTCATTCTAAGTAGCTAGTACCCTTTTTCATCTTGCTTCTTTTACTTGCTAAAACATGTATCTACCTTCCAATTCTCTTATTCCTTCTTACCATAAGAGTGGATAGACATTTTTGCCTTAGGGATCCTTATAAAGAAGTTTTACACATCTTAGTACACACATGATCTACTGAAGACCTCATATATACTCATTATAAGCATCATAAAAAATCGAGTTCCTCTTATGCAACTCTTCCACAACTATATCTCTTACTAACTGTCTTTCTGGATGTAGGCATCCTCGTATTATGAATAAGATAGAGTTTAGGAAATTGAGTTCTTACAACTGAGCTCTACAACACGATCTAGAGTAAGAAGAAAGAGTGACAGTCCTAAATGCCATGTAGCCTCCTGCTTATAAGTGTGGTGCACAACACACCCATAAACAAGACTCTACTAGACATGTCTTGTAGACTCCCTAGGACAGAACTGCTCTGATACCACTTTTGTCACGACCCAAACCGATGGGCCACGACGGGCACCCGGTATCTTACTCAACTGAGTACCAACATAAGGTATCTTTCCGTATCATACTATCATAGCTAACTGAGCCGGAGAGGCTGCTATGAGATAGGTAGAACACAACATGTAATAACAACTTATACATAAGATATATGGGCCTATAAGACCAAAATAACCACTCGTACATTGAACATAAGCCGACAAGGCCATACAATCCTTTACGTATATGACATCTGTCTACAAACCTCTAAGAATACATAATTGTCATAAAGGCCGGGACATAGCCCCGTTATACCAAACAATACATATCTAAATCATACTGACCAAGGAAGAAACACCGGAGAAAATGGAGTGCACCAACATATTTCGCTAAGCTGATCGCCTACTTGGAGGACTCTCGACCTGTCTATCGAGACCTGCGGGCATAAAACGCAGCGTCCCCAGGCAAAATAGACGTCAATACAAATAATGTACCGAGTATGTAAGGAATGTAAATCAGTAAATAATAGACATGAGAGAAACATGGAGTAAAATACTCGACATGTACGTCTGCATAACTCTGTGAATCATTTTATTTTTATAATATCAAGCATATGCGTATAAATGTTATACCATGCATAGGTATATGCATTCATAACATCATCAAGCCTTTGAGGGCATCCCATCATATCATTTTGACCACTGCGGGCAAATCATCAACGTATACCAGCTGATCAGGTGGTGGTGCATATATAATGCCGTAACCGTTTCCCATATCCCATATATATATATACACGTATATAATGGCATCTGGTCATGGGTCAATGTACATGTATAAATGCATGAAATGCATAAGAAATACATTAATAAGATTTCTCAGAATGTCATAAAAATAATATGCATGTCGAATAAACTTTATCAAATATGTATTTCTCCGAGACCCATGAATAGAAGATATAATAATAATTCACACGGGGAATCAAGAATATAGACACCCCTAGTATTTCTATGAATGGAGTCATTTATGGAAGTTGCGTATGTTGCTCGTTTCATTTGTATTATTTGGATCATGCCAAAAAGAAAGAAGGGATAGCCTTAACATACCTGGACCGATTCTCTTGACAATTACTCTAACACACGTCTTTTGCAACGAAACACGTAATGGTGGATCGAGGTAGGGAATAATCCGTTTGATATTCTTGAGAAAGATTGCACCGCACTCCTTTAAAAATTGCCAAATCTCACGTTCTTAAGACGCCATGAAATCTTGTGTAAAACTCATATATGTATCTCTCTTAACATGCCAAATCTCTCTTTAAATAGATATATGTTCTTAAGGTGCCAATCTCACGTTTTGAAGGAAATATTGAAGCACTCACGTTACTAAGATGATATGAAATTTGGTTGAATCTTTGCTGATTGTTGTCTAACAATTTGCTATAAGACCTCTCTTTGACGTAGAGAGGTTTTATGCCTTAAATAGAGTGGGCCCCGCATACTAATGACTAAGCCTTATAATCTTACTCAATTGAGCCACGTCAAAGACCAATTATCCTTATCCAACTAAACTAATTAGTTAGTTAATCTTCTACTAAAATCACCAATTACCCAATTATCCATATAATTAAGAATTATCTCAGATTACTTAAAATACTATTTACTTTTTATACTCTTTATACACCTTACTATCATGGCCATGTGGTCCCTTGTATGGTACTAGTCCATAAATACTGGGTATTTTAGTTTGGGCCGTATTTTATCCCAAAATGTCAAACTTCGATGAAATTCATTTTCTTCGATTTGCTTACCCTCTCACCTTCACGAATTTACTCATCACTTGTTTGAAAAAGCATAATGCTTATAATCTCAATATAATCCCATTCCCGAACTTACATCAATTAATTTACGATGAAACTTTAACGTACGAAAATGCGGAATCTAACATCTCATTTACGACCTTATATCAATTTACTTATGGCGTACTTCCACGTACTTAAACATGGGGTGTAACATCATTCCCCCCTTTGGAACATTCATTCTCGAATGTTGACTGATGCATTTATCATTTTCATGTCTTATGTCTTGCGAATACTTTAGTACTCTGCTTGCCATCTAGGCAACTGTTCTGTGAATAATTCCAAAGGCCAGGGCATTCCCCCCTTTAGGCCTCTTTTTCACACCACGACTTATGGTTGGAATCCTTCCAATCTCCTAACTGTTCCTACCTTCTATCATTAAGCCTGTACGACTCTGACTTTGTAAGTGCACCTATGCGACTCTTCTCTCCTTTTTTCTCCAACTTTTAGCCAATCTCTAGGCCTCACTTTGTAAACATATACAGAGCTTAATAAGATGTCCCTCTAGGCATCTATAAGTATATTGAAGTTCTTTGCTCGGTACTTTGTCGAACTTACGAATATTTCTATATCTTATTTCATAGGCTCGATTATCTACCCTACTTTACTGCATCTAAGTAGGTCATACAATACCATAACTCTTACCTCGATTTACCGTTACCGAGGTCTGCTACCAAACTCCAGGTTACTCTCGTTGCTTATCCCATATATATAAATCTAAGTCCTTTAATGATTCCTTATTACTATTCATCTTAAGTATGACGGCCTGATCTCATCTCATATTGTTGCACTTTTATCCATCTATTATTGATTCACCTTAATGTTAATCCATCATCTACCACTGATAACTCGACCTTTTATGTAACACTGCCGCTAGGGCTCATATCTCATCCGGGACATCTGGTGTAATTAGATGTATCCATCTAGGGGTTATACTATACTTCCATAACCGTACGTTATAGTATCCCAATGCGATTCACCTTACATGGGTCTTTTTTTCCTGTAAAATTCATGAAATCATCTTCAAGTCATTACTCAGTCGAAGGCCCAAACGTCATCCTTTATCAATCACAATCACACCCTCATTCTACTACCATGGAATCATTCCATCTCTTCTAAATGCTACTAGTCTTAGACACCTTTGAGTTCATTCAGGCTATACTGAGCTTTCTATAACTTAGATAAACCATCATCTCTCTTGTTTTCACGGGCTTAATCCCGAGGACTTATCAATTTTTGTCACCTTCTCACTTGCCCTTTCTTATCCTTACTCTTGTCTTCCTAAAACCTTGTCGCTCTGCCATACCTTAGCTTGCGACCTACACATATCCATTTATATTACTCGCAACTTTCCTTCAACTTGCTTGCACCATAGATTTCCTTGTGTTATTCTAAACCAACAAGCGAGACATCACATCGTCTCTAACTCTTCTTTTACTCTCTTAACTAGACCTCTCGATAGCTAGAAACCATAGGCTGGAAAATATGCCATTGACGACGCTGCTATCATTCTTGGATATTGAATCCCAGCGCTCTAGCCTTCTATCTGAATTATGGGCTATTCACAACTAAAAATATCTCGTACGTTGTTCACCTTTACCTTACTTACCTTAAAATATCGCCTCACATTCTTTTATCTCTTTCATAACCTTCCTTCCACACATGTATAATTCACATCCTCAACTTGAAGCTTTATTATAATACTTGCACCTCTGGTGCATGCACAATCCGGTGAGAGCTTCATACTGACTTCTTATGAGGCTGGTACTCTTCTAGCTGGCTTTCTTGTAGAACTGTTATAGAATATGGTTTTTTTACTATCTCTCTTGTACATCTGATATTAAGAGTGATCCTACAATATTCATAATCACGAGGTCTATAATTTTATGGGTCGAATAATCAGACTCTTGATTTAGGTCGTTGATGTAACTCTTTACTTTCTTCTTCCTTCTGATCATCCTTTAGGCTTAAGCTATCTTCCAATCTGCAGCTTGTGGTATTATTTATTACTTTATCCTTTCATGGACGCTCTGGACTATCCGTGATACCATCATTTAACAATTCAATCCTTTGTCTATTAACTGGACTCAATGTTTTTCTTTTAACTTATTCTGGAGTCTTCTACGACTGTATGATTGTACACATATATGCTGCATGGATAATACTCTGAAATCTTAAGTGCATTCATAACGTAACTAACTTTGGATCATTGATCGAATAATTCCTTTTGTTCCTTCTTAGCTTTCTTTAAACGTAAGCTAGTACTTCTCCTGGTCGTTCTGCCACTAGTTGCATGCATACTTAGCTTATCTTAGTTCCCACGCATGCTGGAATTTTGTGCAACTCATATGGTCTCGAATATTACTTTTGGTTTCATTTCCCGCTCATTAGCCACGATAGGTTCCACTTTCCTAAGGGGTGCATATAATATTGTTGTGAGACTATTGTTACAAGACCATTTCCACTTTAGGTCACTGTGCTTAGGTTGAATCCTTCTTCCTTATTTCCTCAACTAGTCTTTTGTTGTAGTACTTAGGGAAGACCCTCTGATTCTTGTAAAGTTGCGAGCTTATTACATCGTATACCCAATAAAAGTTTTGATGTCCTTCCTCGCCTATAATTATCCGTAGTTACCTACCTCCATACCATTATGCTTGTAGGGTTGCTTCTGAACTGATTTTTTGACTTTCTTCTCAGTGCCACTCTCTTTTATTTCTGTAACACTCATGTGGTACCTTTAACTACCCCAACGCCTATTTGAATATTTCTCAAGGATCACGATGTCATAACTGCGAGGCTGAATTCACTATATTAGATTTTACTACGTTTATCTTGCACTATCTATTGATTTGTCTGTATCTTCTTGTCTAGCCATAAATATGCCCTTCCTGAATCAACTACTAACTACTTGTTGGCCTATTCTCATATCAATATTCCGCGTAATCTTTCTTGGGTAATGTCCTTTGTCTTAAATTACGTCCCGCACAAGCTCCTTATCTATAAATAACATCTCGGGCAGGAACCCTTACTTCCTCATCTTGCCATCCTGTTTGCATAATGTTTTTGAAAGGTAGCATATCAGTAGGATTTGAATAAGTGAAATCTCATCATTTTCACATTTTTATCGCATTCTTCCTTTACAATTCTATATTTACTAAAACCACTTAATTCTGACTTAGTGCCACAACACTCCATATTCTCCCCTTTAGGGGAGTACTAATAGTTGGAGCCATGACGATCTACCTATAAATGTTTTACCTTTTCATCTTTGGCGTCTTTCCACATCATCGATGATCCTAATTTTCCTCGCGGTGATCCTTCTGTACCAAGGATAACAAAATTCCTTACTCGTGAGGGTCACTTAGTGTAACTAGCACATACAATCCCTTAAACTTAAGTTTGCTCACCTTGCTTGCTTTAGGGAAGCATATTTCTAAATGACCTTTAAAGGTTATTCATCTGTCATCCATTCTATTATTTCCGGGACGCAATTTGTGAAATTCTCATGATGTCGACTATTACTAAGTCCTTAGTTCATGTTTAGTTTATCTTGTTCATCAGTCCATGTTGATTTCTTATTACTCTTGGGTATAACTTTTCCTTTTGATAATCACGTTGGAGTCACGAACTTATTTATTGAAATGAGGATATGAATTTATGGCTTATATTCTTTTGTTGTCTCAAGGCCTGTCACCTCTCGTCTTTTCCTTCACCTGACCATAGACTCTGTAATACTGTCATCTTTTTGATCTACCGTTATCATCCATGTATCACATCTTACTCATAATGCTTCATTAACTCTTTTCTTATTTCCAGCTAACATTTATGTCTTTCACTTTTTTCGGAAAATTCCAACAAGACATTCTTTTGCTTCTAGCTCCCCTTGTTCCACTTACTGGCTCATCAGGTTGCCTAATGTTCTTTCTTTAATAGGGAAGGGAGCCACACTAAGGTAATATTTATCCCTTCCAGGCTTCCAGTGCCTATATTTGTAGTACTCGTATCTAGTTGTACTATTTTAGAGTGCACCATCTGGGCGTCTCACAAGGAGATCTATTAGCATATTTGCAATACCCTTCGGAAATGTCAGCTAACGCTAACAATCCATCCTTCATTTTGGGTTACCCTAACCGCAGCTAGATCCGGATATCCTGCCTTCTCTTATACTACTTCTGGTAGCCCCCATATGGCATAAATGAGATGGGTGTGGCCAATTGTACATATATCGGTTATTGTTGAAGATAACTCAAAAGGCTTATATTCCTCTGCGAGAATCTTTATTAGATGGGTAGCTCGTACCTTTTTTCATCTTGCTTCTTTTACTTGATAAAACTTGTATCTACCTTCGATTCTCTTATTCCTTCTTACCACGAGAGTGGATAGATATTTTTGCCTTAGGGATCCTTATCAAGAAGTTTTACACATCTTAGTACATACATGATCTGCTGAAGACCTCATATTTACTCATCATAAGCATCATGAAAAATCGAGTTCCTTTGACTCAACTCTTCCAAAGCTACTCTTACCAACCGTCTTTCTGGATGTAGGCATCGTTGTATTATGAATAAGATAGAGTTTAGGAAATTGAGTTCTTACAACTGAGCTCTACCACACGATCTAGAGTAAGAAGAAAGAGTGTTAGTCCTAAATGCCCTGTAGCCTCCTGCTTATAGGTGTGGTGCACAACACACCCATAAACAAGACTTTACTAGACACGGCTTGCAGACTCCCTAGGACAGAACTGCTCTGATACTACTTTTGTCACGACCCAAACCGATGGGCCACGACGGGCACCCGGTACCTTACTCAACCGAGTACCAACATATCGTATCTTTCCGTATCATACTATCCTAGATAACGGAATCGGAGAGGCTGCCGTGAGATAGGTAGAATACAACATGTAATACCAACTTATACATAAGACATATGGGCCTATAAGACCAAAATAACCACTTATACACTGAACATAGGCCGACAAGGAAATACAATCTTTTACGTACATGACATCTGTCTACAAGCCTCCAAGAATATATAATTATCAAAAAGGTCAGGACAGATCCCCGCCACACCAAACAATACACATCTAAAATCATACTGACCAAACAAGCAACTCCGAAGCAAATGGAGTGCACCAACATATTTTGCTGAGCTGATCGCCTACTTGGAGGACTCTCGACCTGTCTATCGAGACCTGCGGACATGAAATGCAGCATCCCCAGGAAAATTAGACGTCGGTACAAATAATGTACCGAGTATGTAAGGAATGAAAATCAGTCAATAATAGACATGAGAAAAACATGGAGTAAAAGACTCGACATGTACATCTGCATAGCTATGTGAATCATTTCATTTTTATAATGTCATGCATATGCGTATAAATATCATACCATGCATAGGTATATGCGTTCATAACATCATCAAGCCTCTGAGGGCATCCCATCATATCATTTTTGCCACTGTGGGCAAATCATTAACGTATACCAGCTGATCAGGTGGTGGTGCGTATATAATGTCTTAACCTTTTCCCATATCCCATATACATATATATATATATATATATATATATATATATATGCGTATATAACGCCATCTGGTCATGGGTCAATGTACATGTATAAATGCATGAAATGTATAAGAAATATGTTAATAAGATTTCTCGGATTGTCATAAAAATAATATGCATATCGGATAAACTTTATCAAATATGTATTTCTCTAAGACCCATGAATAGAAGATATAATAATAATTCACACGGGGAATCAAGAATATAGACACCCCTAGTATTTCTATGAATGGAGTCATTTATGGAAGTTGCGCATGTTTCTTGTTTCATTTGTATTATTTGGGTCATGCCAAAAAGAAAGAAGGGATAGCCTTAACATACCTGGACTGATTCTCTTAACAGTTATTCTAACACACGTCTTTTGCGACGAAATACGTAACGGCGGATCGAGGTAGGAAAATATTCGTATGATATTCTTGAGAAAGATTGCACTGTACTCCCTTAGAATTTGCCAACTCTCACGTTTTTAAGATGCCATGAAATCTGGTTTGAAATTGATATATGTATCTCTCTAAACATGCCAAATCTCTCTTTAAGTAGATATATGTTCTTAATGTGCCAATCTCACGTTTTGAATGAAATATTGAAGCACTCACGTTGCTAAGATGATATGAAATTTGGTTGAATTTTTGCTGAACGTTGTCTAACACTTTCCAACAAGACCTCTCTTTGACTTAGAGAGATTTTATGCCTTAAATGGAGTGGGCCCCATATACTAAAGACTAAGCCTTATAATCTTACTTAATTGTGCCACCTTTTCATTATAACATAAGAGTCACTAAATAAAAAAAGTGAGCTGCTACGTGAAAGACCAATTATCCTTATCCCACTGAACTAATTAATTAGTTAATCTTTCACTAAAATCACTAATTACTCAATTATTCACATAATTAAGAATTATCTCAGATTATTTAAAATACTACTTTCTTTTAATACACTTTATACACCTTACTATCATGGCCATGTGGTACCTTGTATGGTACTTGTCCATAAATACCAGGTATTTTAGCTCGGGCCGTATTTTATCCCAAAATGTCAAATTTCGACGAAATTCATTTTCTTCAATTTGTTTACCCTCTCACCTTCACGAATTTACTCATCACTTGTTTGAAATAGCATAATGCTTATAATCTCAATATAATCCCATTCCCGAACTTACGTCGATTTATTTACGACGAAACTTTAACGTACGAAAATACGGAATGTAACATCTCATTTCCGAGCTTATATCGATTTACATATGGCGTACTTCCACGTACTAAAACATGGGGTGTAACGCCTGGAGTCTCAAAAAGGTGCGGATAACTGCTCCGCAACTCCTTCTCGGTCTCTCAAGTATCCTCCTGAACTGGTTGACCTCTCTAACGGACCTTCACCGATGCTATATTCTTTGACCTCAACTTTTGAACCTGCCGGTCTAAAATGGCCAATGGCTCCATATCATGAGTCAAATCTACGTCCAGCTGCATCGTGCTGAAGTCCAATACATGTGACATATCCCCATTATACTTTCGGAGCATGGAAACATAAAATACTTGATGAACCCCAATAGAGTAGGTGGCAAAGCATGTCTGTAGGCCCCCTCTCCAACTCTCTCAAGAACCTTAAAAAGACCAATATACCTAGGGCTTAACTTACCCTTCTTCCCAGACCTCACCACGCCCTTCATGGGAAAATCTCTTGTAGAACCTTCTCACACACCATATATGCCACATCAAAAGTCTTTCTATCAGCATAACTCTTCTACCTGGACTGCACTGTACGAAGACGCTCCTAAATCACCTTCATCTTCTCAAAAGTATCTCATACCAAATCAATGCCTAACAACTAGCCTCCCCAGGCTCAGATCAACTAACCGTAGAACGGCATTGCCTCCCATAGAAGTACTCATAAGGAGCCATCTAGATACTCGACTGATAGCTGTTGTTGTAGGCAAATTCTGCTAGCAGGAGAAACTGATCCCACTAACCCCTTAAGTCAATAACACAGGCTTGTAACATGTCCTCCAAGATTTGAATAGCGCGCCCGGACTGCCCGTCTGTCTGGGGGATGAAATGCTATACTAAACTCGACCTATTTGCCCAATTCAATCTTCACTGCTCTTCAAAAATGTGATGTAAACTGCATATCTCGACCCGAGACACGGGCACACCATGAAGGCAAAAATCTCCTAAATATAAA
>AWOL01S0058207.1:0-13609 GCA_000715115.1 Nicotiana otophora | reverse complement strand
ATAGCTTAACTATTTTCTCACACACCTCAAGCTCCCAAATTTTTGACTATCTCTCAAATTTTCCAGAAAGTTTGGCAGAGTTTCCCTTGTAACTAGGCCTATCGACCTGCCAGAGAATCACCCAAACCACCCTAACAATATATTCGTATCTCAACAAAGCATCATAATATATATCAACAACACTAATCTCAACATTACCAGCATTATATTATCAAAATTGATACCTGGAAATGAGTTGCACCTATTTAAATCATAACACATAGAAAATACCTTTCGACCCACAATTATTTGACTATACAACCAAGTGGGAACATTTTCTTTCCTTAACAATTTCGGCCTTCGAGGTGGGCTCCTCGACTCACAAACTTCGCCATAACACATTCACGGAGGCAATCTTAACTTCCAGACTTATCTAACAAGGATGACAACTAAGTACCTCTCATAGGCCAATTATCCAGTTACTTTACCTCCATTAGCTTTCACCGGAGTGATAGACAAAGAATTCCAACTACCTTCTTAGACACAGTCACATGAAACACCAAGTACATGGAGGACAATAATAGGGAAACATCATACTCATAGTTTGGTATATTTCCTTCAGGATTTCATAAGGCCTAATGTGACTGCACATACTTTACCCTTATTAGAAATTCACATAACATCCTCATGGAGAAAATATTTAGAATAACCCGTTCACTTTCTTCAACTCTAAATCTCTATGCCGAACACCCAAACTAAACCTTTGTCGACCTCCAACAATTTCTCTAAGAAGTGCTAGCATGAATATGACTATAAAATTTCCTATCCCATATATTTGATCACGGGATGATGCTTCTTCTTTGACATGTTTCAACCTTAAACCCCCTTAGAGTTAATATAGGGAGGAACAACGGGGTTCGGGGTTTGGCTGGAATTATTCAAGAATCCATCAATGTGCTAAGCAAAGTATTTCATGAGGTTATATATCCTAAGACACATGAAACTTACTGTTCATAACACTGACAAGATTAATCATAGTGATGAAATCATTGATTCGACAAATGAGGCATAGAGTTAACTAGTATATCATAAATAGAAATCCTTAATGAGGAATAGTCTAGTGCGTGACACCAGTTACCTACTTGAGTGTAGGGAAAAATTGTTTAATTCGAAATGAGAATATTCCAGCACCCTGAATGTGATATGGGTTTCAAAATACATGAAGTTGCATTATGCTCGTCACAGTAACTAGCATAAGGAATCTATGCCACAAGCCTACGAGGATGAAACAAAAGTTGAACACTTTCTATGAGATAGACATGTTTCTTCCATAATAACTCTTAGGCTGCAATGCCAGGCCACTTCATGGAAGACTACAATTACTAGGTAAAAAGTGAGCTACTTACCGTAAGATGATTTAGGTGGACACGAAAGTCATACTGAGATGGGCAAATAATAAGATCTTCCTGTGATGAATTTGTGATAAATCTCAAATTTCTCGGAAACTTTATGCGGACAAGTGGCCCCTTTTTCAATTGACATGTACACATATGATAGGTGTTGAGATATCCTCCTATGTTATTAGACAGTGAGAACACTTCATGATATTATTCACAAAGGATTAAAGTGAATGTTCAAACAATATAAGTCACATACACCGGAGAGAGAAAGAGTGGCTTAAGAGGGATCTCAACACTAGGCTGCCTTACATTGGATTTGATACCACATAGGTAAACTTTACGATGGTGCATTCATAAGCACAAGTTAGCAGATGTTATCCATTTGATTGAAAAGGTTCTGTAGGAAATTCATCAAGTGTAGTCCCTTGTTGAGATGTTTAGGGAAGCAAGTGGGAAGTATTTCCCTAGGATTGTGACTCAATTCAAAGAAATAATTATAAAACTCAATTCCTCAAGAGGTCGTAAATAAGAGAATTGTGATCAAGAGGCTTCACGAATACTGTGTCTCGTTCAAAGAGTAGGTACATGTAATGTTTTGTGATTCAGCATTTTGGTTAAGACCATATTTATGTAGGCCCCTTCAATATGGATGTACATATACAACAAGGAAAATAATACGGTGTTCACAATAAGGTAGCAAAGAGTGACTTACTTGGTGATTTTAGATTGACATGGTAGTACCTTAATTGTTGCCCTTCGACTCCACATCCATAACATACATCGGTACCATAGTGACATACCCCCGAATGATATCTCTCACACTTCACACAACGGGGATAAGGTCCGCTAAACTGACTCGCCCAATTAACTTGATATTCACCCTTTTTGCATAAGTCATAAGAATCCCTCTTATCTTTCCTCCACGCCTTCACAATGAGAGTAAAAATCTCTGTATCGGGTTTCTGTATGGGCCTTTGGAATTTCCCAAGCATACCACTCCTAACACGCTCCTGAGTATACTCATAACACGAGGCAAAATATGCCTTCCCGCATATCAGGCAGACCAGTATTGGTGTACCCAACCTAGGGCATTCGTTTTTCTTGTGCCCCTTCTTTCCACAACCATAACATATTTCAAGAGTGACCCAACATAAAACCAAGTGGTGCTTCTTACAAATCAAACGATCCGGCTTATTAGAGACTACAATACTCTTTTGTTTCTTAGGTGCCCTCAACACATGATCTGATGGCATGGTGACATTAATAGGAACAAGAACACTTCCCCTAGCAACTGGTTCTTTCATTCCCTCCTTGCTGACTCGAACTCGTGGGTTACTCATCCGGAAAATGAGATATAGCGAGGAGATTAGCTCCTTGTCTTGGGCTCTATCACACGATATGGAGTATCAAAGAAGTGTGAAATTTACTAAATGTCCGAGTAGCCTCCAACTTATAGATATGGTCGACAACACACCGATAAGGAGGACTATACTAGATATGGCTCCTAGACATCCTAGGACACTTTAAAACCTTAGGCTGTGATACCAAGTTTGTCACTCCCAAAACTTGGGAAGCGCAACCGGCGCTCAACCGAGTGAACCCAGTCAAGCAAGCATGTTAGATACTTTCTATCCAACTCACCCATGATAAAAGAAGACATAGCTTTATTAATTAGACAGTAGAAAGATCATGTATACAATACTAAATCATTTCATTAGTTACATCATTTTTAAGTCTCAAAATACACACATTCTTATGGTTTGAGTGGACCAAGTGATCAAAACACAACATAATTGTTCGACTTATCTAGCACCTGTACAACCCACATTGTGTCTGCAGAGCCTATAAAAGATACAAAAGAGTGTTATGATAGTACCGACAACAAGGCTCCGGTTATACCTCAAACGGTGATAATAATATGAACAAACGATACAATACATGACCTCGAGATGAAGTGGGTCTCACCAAGTCTGCTGGGAAGGAGAGGTACCACTATCGCTGATCAACATTGCCTGCTATGGAACCAACTGCATCCATTTAAAGATGCAGCGCCTCCGGCAAAAGGGACGTTAGTATTGTCGAATAGTACTAGTATGTAAAACTAAACACCATCTCGATAGAATGAATAATAACACGGGGGGGGGGGGGGGGGGGGTCATGAATTCAATAAGAGCTTCTAACAATACTAAAACATCAAGTTAAGAACCACGTAAGTTTTCAAGTCAATTTCCATGTTATTAGGTTGGGTGGTCTTTAGTGCAGATACACCACAATTGACAATACCACCGTATTCTTACACGGAGTCCCACAATTTCAATTATAATTTCCAGCACAGTCACCACCATGTGTGCGGCATGGCATCCGATCACAGCCCGATCGACTAGGCCGTCTCAGCCGAGATATTAACTTTTTCAATCAATCGTCTCACTTCATACTTCCTTCACCTCTTTTCAATTCATTGGCACAAGTGGCCACAATTATAAAGTCATTCTTGGCACTTGGACGTGTTTCATAATTCCAGTTCCCCTTTCCACATTCAAACATCATTATCATCATCAACAACAATAAGGCTTTCCAGTCAAGATATTAAATACACATTTGACCAATTAGAGAATCTTAGGCACATAGAGGTTTTTCATACAATTTGGCATAACATCCATTTTTTACACATATTCCATATTTTGAACACATCCTCAAAAGATAAGATGACATGATGAAGCATTTAGAATACATATTGAACATATATACTTCAACACAAGCACATTCCGAATAGCCAATTCTATAATGATCAATTTGGGACTTACACCAATCACATGAACACCGTAGAATTCAATTCTAAGATGAAGGGGTTTAGCTAACATACCTTGTCTGAGCTTTCATTAAGTTACTTACAATACCCCAACACTTCTAGCAATAACAATCTATAGGAAGATAGTGAAAATCGGTTAATAATTAGAAGGATTCCCATGATGTAACTCTCTTAGGAATTTTGTCAAACACCTACATGCGAAATAAACTGCAAGGCTCTACAATGGAGATCCCTTCATCCCTCAACCAATTTCAACAAGAAACTACCCAAAATGGTTCATTACTCCACATACTACAACTTTGTGTCATATGCATGGCCTATCTCCAACCCTACAGTAGTTTTGAACTCATAACCTCTTGTATGAAAGCTTAGAGGTAGGACTTACCCGGATGAAGGATAATCTAGTGATTGACTTCTTGATTCTTGAAGATTGGTGCAAGATTGGATGATTGGGATGTTAGGTTTTCTCGTTCCCTCTCTAAAACGCTCTTACTTCTCTCTAAACTCACCAGAAAATCGCCCCAAATAAAACCCCAAAGGCTATTTATTAAAATGGGGTCGAGTTAAAAAATAAACCAGACTTTGCATAGCCACAGTGCATGGGGCGCCGCGTGGGGCGGTGTGGTAGTGAAAAATGTGTATAGAAACGAAATTTTGAAGTGTTATGGAAATCCCCACAGACGCGCCGCATGGGGCGCCGCGTGGGGTAGAATTCTGCCAGCGTTTGGTAATTTGGTCATAACATCTTGTGGGAATGTCCAAATGACGAACGGTTTGAAACGTTAGAAACTAGAGTCAAAGATCTTTCATTTGATAGGTTGTTCATCATATAACTCCTTATATATATGTATATACTCGTCCAAAGTTTGGTCTTGTGCATACTCATTTGGAACTTTAGTCTATCATGAAATTTTCTAACTTGCCTTGTACTTAGGCCTCTCCTTAGATCCCACATGACTTATAATATGCCTCGTACACTTATTATCATATACAATTTATATCCATCATATTAATAGCCCTCGTCTACCTACAAAATAATATAATTAGCACACATTAATTTTTTTAATAGCGCTTAAGTACTTCAAAATTTTTCGGGGTGCTACAATATGTTCAACAACATGAAGTATGCCATGATCATAAGAAGTGATTAGTTCTTGTTCAAAGATTTAGAAGGAGCAAAAGTTGTTCTTGGCAAGCTCAAGTAAAAGTGTTTGATAAATTCGTCAAGTAAGGTATGTTAAGCCTATCCCTTCTTTCATTTTGGCATGATCAATATGATACAACGAAACGATAAAAATGCGCAACTTTCATAAATGACTCTATTTATAGAAGTACTAGGGGTTCCTATGTTACTGATTCCCCATGTGTCTTATTATTATATCGTTTGTTCATGGGTCTCAGAAAAATGCGTAATTGATAAAGTTTATCCGAAGACATATTGATCTTATAACATTCTGACAAATCTCATTAACTTACTTCTTATGCATTTCATTAATTTATACATGTACATTGAGCCATAACAAGATGGTGTTATATACATGCATATTATATGTATATGGGATATGGAAAAAGGTTACGGCGTTATATATGCACCACCACCTGATCAATTCGTATACGTTGATGATTTCGCTCACAGAGGCCGAGATGATATGATGGGATGCCCTCAGAGGCTTGATGATGTTATGTACACATATACCTATGCATGATACAATATTTATACGTACATGCATGAATTTATAAATATTTTAGGATTCACAAAGTTATTTAGACTTACAGGCGGATTCCTTTACTCCATGTTTCTTTTATATCTTTCATGTACTGATTATCATGCCTTACAGACTCGGTACAATATTCGTACTGATGCCCCTATTTCCTGGGGATTGCATTTCATGCCCGCAGGTGCAGGTAGAAAGGCTGATGGTCCCCCTTTTTAGGATCCATGATGTAAGGCCCCGTAAAAGTTCTCCTAAAAATCCGGATTCCGTGGTGCCGAAGTAGGCATAGATGTTAATAGTAGTAGAAATTCTCGCCGCGGTTCAGACGTTTTGGATTGAATAATGCATGGGGAGTTGAAGGAAAAATGTTGGGCAGAAGTAGGCATTTTTGCAGAGCGTTCTGCGGCCGCAGAACAACTCTGTGGACCGTACAATGGTTGCAGAGTGAGGTAGTTTTCTGGGCATTTTTTATGTCAATTTCGCGGCCCATTATGTGACCGCATAACCGTTTCGTAGGCCGCACTTTGGTCGCATAGGAATCCTTAGACTTTTGCGGAAAGAGGTTCTGCGGTGCATTATGCAACCATAGAATAGGTCTGCAGGCCGCATAACAGTCGCAGAGTGAAAAAGGCCAGCCCAGTTCCCAAAGCCACCTTTCGCGGACCGCATAATCATTATGCGGTTATGAGGTCGCATATGTGACCGCAGAACCTGTTTCAGAGCTTCATTTGTGGGATTTTTAAACATGACCTTATTCCGTTAAAACACATCCCATAGACCATTTTGAGCTTATTTCTGATATCTTTGGAGTGTGAGAGAGAGAGTCCTAGAGGGAGAAAGTGATCCTCATCAAGTATTTCCTTTCAATTCTTGCTTAAACCTTTGAAGATTATCAAGAGAAGAACCCTAGGTCTTCATCCTAAGAGGTAAGATTCTATCACCAAGCTCTTAAATTCGAAATATAACTAGAATGGGCAATTAGTAAGGTAGTTCATGAGAATGGGAGTACTTACCTTGCATGCATATATTCTTAAGGTATATGGGGAGGTTGTGAGTTAAAGATAGAAAAGAATGGGGTGTGGGATGGTGAATTCTTTCATAAAAGGACCATGGAACCTTAATACACATATAGTGTTTGATAAAATACTCAAGTGAGCTAAAATCATGATCGTTTTCCTAATTTTTTGTTCAATTTTTGCTATATTCCTAAAATAGATTGAAGTTGCTAATATTGCGGAACATCTTAGAGTTTTAAGAAGCTCAATTAAGGTATGTTGGATAAACCCCCTCTTCTTAGAATTGAACCCCATGGTATTTATGAAATCGATGCAAGTCCCAAAATGAACGTCCTAGAAATTCCTATCTCGAATGTGCTTGTTTTGAAAATATATGGGTAATATATATTCCCATGCTTCCATCATGTTATCTCGTCATCTGAGGAAATGTTCAAACTTAGAATATGTGCAAATAAACAATTCCTAGCCTTTAAGTCAAATTGGACTAAAGACTGTTATGCCAAATTGTGTGAAAAGCCTCTATGTGCCTTAGATTCTAAATTGCTCACACGTGAAATCAAAAAGTCTTGAATGAAAAACTGTGTTGTTGTTGATGATAATAAAAATATTGGAATGTGGAAAAGAACCTGAATCATAAAATACGGCCAAGCGCCAAGAATAACTTTATAATTAGGGTCACTCGTGCCATTGTATTGAAAAGATGGGAAAGAAATATGAAGTGAGATGACTGATTGAAAAGCGGTGATGTCTCAAATGTGATGGCTTAGCCGATCGGGCCGAGATCAGACTTCGTGTAAGAACACGGTGGTATTGTGGATGAAATTGTGAATATGGTTGATGTCTCAAATGAGATGGCCTAGCCGATCGGGCTGAGATCGGACTACGTGTAAGAACACGGTGGTATTGTGGATTGTGGTATATTGGCACTAAAAACCATCCAACCTAATAATGCGGGAATTGACTTAAAAATCTATGTGATCCTTAACTTGATGTTTAGAGTTATTTAAAGCTTATATTGCATTCTTTACTGTTTCCCCCTTTATTATTGTTCATTCTATTGAGACAATGTTTTAGTTTTACATACTAGTACTATTCAACAGTACTAACGTCCCTTTGGTCGGGGCAATGCATCTTTAAATAAATACAGGTGGTGGTTCCATAGCAGACAGTGTTGATCACAGATAGTACTACATCCTCTTTTCAACGGACTTGGTGAGCCCCATTTCATTCCCGGGTCATGTATTGTACCTTTTATTTATATTGTGGTCACTTTTTGAGGTATAGCCGGGGCCTTATTGCCGACACCATCTTTACTCTCTGTTGTATCTTTAGAGGCTCCGTAGACACTATGTGGATTGTATATGGGTGTTAGAAAGGTCAACGGATCATGTTGTATTTTGGGCTCTTGTTCCACTCAGTCATAAGAATGTATGTATTTTGAAACTTAACAATGATGTAACAAAATGAAAGGACTTAGTAATGTATATATGTATGAACTTTCTACTGCCCAACTAATGAGAGCATGCCTTCTGTGGATCATAGGTGAGTCGGGTAGATAGTATCTAGCAGGCTTGCTCGACCGGATCCACTCCGTTNTCTTTAGTGCAGATACACCACAATTGACAATACCACCGTATTCTTACACGGAGTCCCACAATTTCAATTATAATTTCCAGCACAGTCACCACCATGTGTGCGGCATGGCATCCGATCACAGCCCGATCGACTAGGCCGTCTCAGCCGAGATATTAACTTTTTCAATCAATCGTCTCACTTCATACTTCCTTCACCTCTTTTCAATTCATTGGCACAAGTGGCCACAATTATAAAGTCATTCTTGGCACTTGGACGTGTTTCATAATTCCAGTTCCCCTTTCCACATTCAAACATCATTATCATCATCAACAACAATAAGGCTTTCCAGTCAAGATATTAAATACACATTTGACCAATTAGAGAATCTTAGGCACATAGAGGTTTTTCATACAATTTGGCATAACATCCATTTTTTACACATATTCCATATTTTGAACACATCCTCAAAAGATAAGATGACATGATGAAGCATTTAGAATACATATTGAACATATATACTTCAACACAAGCACATTCCGAATAGCCAATTCTATAATGATCAATTTGGGACTTACACCAATCACATGAACACCGTAGAATTCAATTCTAAGATGAAGGGGTTTAGCTAACATACCTTGTCTGAGCTTTCATTAAGTTACTTACAATACCCCAACACTTCTAGCAATAACAATCTATAGGAAGATAGTGAAAATCGGTTAATAATTAGAAGGATTCCCATGATGTAACTCTCTTAGGAATTTTGTCAAACACCTACATGCGAAATAAACTGCAAGGCTCTACAATGGAGATCCCTTCATCCCTCAACCAATTTCAACAAGAAACTACCCAAAATGGTTCATTACTCCACATACTACAACTTTGTGTCATATGCATGGCCTATCTCCAACCCTACAGTAGTTTTGAACTCATAACCTCTTGTATGAAAGCTTAGAGGTAGGACTTACCCGGATGAAGGATAATCTAGTGATTGACTTCTTGATTCTTGAAGATTGGTGCAAGATTGGATGATTGGGATGTTAGGTTTTCTCGTTCCCTCTCTAAAACGCTCTTACTTCTCTCTAAACTCACCAGAAAATCGCCCCAAATAAAACCCCAAAGGCTATTTATTAAAATGGGGTCGAGTTAAAAAATAAACCAGACTTTGCATAGCCACAGTGCATGGGGCGCCGCGTGGGGCGGTGTGGTAGTGAAAAATGTGTATAGAAACGAAATTTTGAAGTGTTATGGAAATCCCCACAGACGCGCCGCATGGGGCGCCGCGTGGGGTAGAATTCTGCCAGCGTTTGGTAATTTGGTCATAACATCTTGTGGGAATGTCCAAATGACGAACGGTTTGAAACGTTAGAAACTAGAGTCAAAGATCTTTCATTTGATAGGTTGTTCATCATATAACTCCTTATATATATGTATATACTCGTCCAAAGTTTGGTCTTGTGCATACTCATTTGGAACTTTAGTCTATCATGAAATTTTCTAACTTGCCTTGTACTTAGGCCTCTCCTTAGATCCCACATGACTTATAATATGCCTCGTACACTTATTATCATATACAATTTATATCCATCATATTAATAGCCCTCGTCTACCTACAAAATAATATAATTAGCACACATTAATTTTTTTAATAGCGCTTAAGTACTTCAAAATTTTTCGGGGTGCTACAATATGTTCAACAACATGAAGTATGCCATGATCATAAGAAGTGATTAGTTCTTGTTCAAAGATTTAGAAGGAGCAAAAGTTGTTCTTGGCAAGCTCAAGTAAAAGTGTTTGATAAATTCGTCAAGTAAGGTATGTTAAGCCTATCCCTTCTTTCATTTTGGCATGATCAATATGATACAACGAAACGATAAAAATGCGCAACTTTCATAAATGACTCTATTTATAGAAGTACTAGGGGTTCCTATGTTACTGATTCCCCATGTGTCTTATTATTATATCGTTTGTTCATGGGTCTCAGAAAAATGCGTAATTGATAAAGTTTATCCGAAGACATATTGATCTTATAACATTCTGACAAATCTCATTAACTTACTTCTTATGCATTTCATTAATTTATACATGTACATTGAGCCATAACAAGATGGTGTTATATACATGCATATTATATGTATATGGGATATGGAAAAAGGTTACGGCGTTATATATGCACCACCACCTGATCAATTCGTATACGTTGATGATTTCGCTCACAGAGGCCGAGATGATATGATGGGATGCCCTCAGAGGCTTGATGATGTTATGTACACATATACCTATGCATGATACAATATTTATACGTACATGCATGAATTTATAAATATTTTAGGATTCACAAAGTTATTTAGACTTACAGGCGGATTCCTTTACTCCATGTTTCTTTTATATCTTTCATGTACTGATTATCATGCCTTACAGACTCGGTACAATATTCGTACTGATGCCCCTATTTCCTGGGGATTGCATTTCATGCCCGCAGGTGCAGGTAGAAAGGCTGATGGTCCCCCTTTTTAGGATCCATGATGTAAGGCCCCGTAAAAGTTCTCCTAAAAATCCGGATTCCGTGGTGCCGAAGTAGGCATAGATGTTAATAGTAGTAGAAATTCTCGCCGCGGTTCAGACGTTTTGGATTGAATAATGCATGGGGAGTTGAAGGAAAAATGTTGGGCAGAAGTAGGCATTTTTGCAGAGCGTTCTGCGGCCGCAGAACAACTCTGTGGACCGTACAATGGTTGCAGAGTGAGGTAGTTTTCTGGGCATTTTTTATGTCAATTTCGCGGCCCATTATGTGACCGCATAACCGTTTCGTAGGCCGCACTTTGGTCGCATAGGAATCCTTAGACTTTTGCGGAAAGAGGTTCTGCGGTGCATTATGCAACCATAGAATAGGTCTGCAGGCCGCATAACAGTCGCAGAGTGAAAAAGGCCAGCCCAGTTCCCAAAGCCACCTTTCGCGGACCGCATAATCATTATGCGGTTATGAGGTCGCATATGTGACCGCAGAACCTGTTTCAGAGCTTCATTTGTGGGATTTTTAAACATGACCTTATTCCGTTAAAACACATCCCATAGACCATTTTGAGCTTATTTCTGATATCTTTGGAGTGTGAGAGAGAGAGTCCTAGAGGGAGAAAGTGATCCTCATCAAGTATTTCCTTTCAATTCTTGCTTAAACCTTTGAAGATTATCAAGAGAAGAACCCTAGGTCTTCATCCTAAGAGGTAAGATTCTATCACCAAGCTCTTAAATTCGAAATATAACTAGAATGGGCAATTAGTAAGGTAGTTCATGAGAATGGGAGTACTTACCTTGCATGCATATATTCTTAAGGTATATGGGGAGGTTGTGAGTTAAAGATAGAAAAGAATGGGGTGTGGGATGGTGAATTCTTTCATAAAAGGACCATGGAACCTTAATACACATATAGTGTTTGATAAAATACTCAAGTGAGCTAAAATCATGATCGTTTTCCTAATTTTTTGTTCAATTTTTGCTATATTCCTAAAATAGATTGAAGTTGCTAATATTGCGGAACATCTTAGAGTTTTAAGAAGCTCAATTAAGGTATGTTGGATAAACCCCCTCTTCTTAGAATTGAACCCCATGGTATTTATGAAATCGATACAAGTCCCAAAATGAACGTCCTAGAAATTCCTATCTCGAATGTGCTTGTTTTGAAAATATATGGGTAATATATATTCCCATGCTTCCATCATGTTATCTCGTCATCTGAGGAAATGTTCAAACTTAGAATATGTGCAAATAAACAATTCCTAGCCTTTAAGTCAAATTGGACTAAAGACTGTTATGCCAAATTGTGTGAAAAGCCTCTATGTGCCTTAGATTCTAAATTGCTCACACGTGAAATCAAAAAGTCTTGAATGAAAAACTGTGTTGTTGTTGATGATAATAAAAATGTTGGAATGTGGAAAAGAACCTGAATCATAAAATACGGCCAAGCGCCAAGAATAACTTTATAATTAGGGTCACTCGTGCCATTGTATTGAAAAGATGGGAAAGAAATATGAAGTGAGATGACTGATTGAAAAGCGGTGATGTCTCAAATGTGATGGCTTAGCCGATCGGGCCGAGATCAGACTTCGTGTAAGAACACGGTGGTATTGTGGATGAAATTGTGAATATGGTTGATGTCTCAAATGAGATGGCCTAGCCGATCGGGCTGAGATCGGACTACGTGTAAGAACACGGTGGTATTGTGGATTGTGGTATATTGGCACTAAAAACCATCCAACCTAATAATGCGGGAATTGACTTAAAAATCTATGTGATCCTTAACTTGATGTTTAGAGTTATTTAAAGCTTATATTGCATTCTTTACTGTTTCCCCCTTTATTATTGTTCATTCTATTGAGACAATGTTTTAGTTTTACATACTAGTACTATTCAACAGTACTAACGTCCCTTTGGTCGGGGCAATGCATCTTTAAATAAATACAGGTGGTGGTTCCATAGCAGACAGTGTTGATCACAGATAGTACTACATCCTCTTTTCAACGGACTTGGTGAGCCCCATTTCATTCCCGGGTCATGTATTGTACCTTTTATTTATATTGTGGTCACTTTTTGAGGTATAGCCGGGGCCTTATTGCCGACACCATCTTTACTCTCTGTTGTATCTTTAGAGGCTCCGTAGACACTATGTGGATTGTATATGGGTGTTAGAAAGGTCAACGGATCATGTTGTATTTTGGGCTCTTGTTCCACTCAGTCATAAGAATGTATGTATTTTGAAACTTAACAATGATGTAACAAAATGAAAGGACTTAGTAATGTATATATGTATGAACTTTCTACTGCCCAACTAATGAGAGCATGCCTTCTGTGGATCATAGGTGAGTCGGGTAGATAGTATCTAGCAGGCTTGCTCGACCGGATCCACTCCGTTAAATGCCGGTCGCTCTCCCCGAGGTTGGGGCATGACATTTGATCAGCGAGAGTTGGTGTGCTCCACTTGATCTGGAGTTGTTATTAGTTTTGGTACGCTATTTTTGTATGTAGATATGGGTACGATGGGGACCAGTCCCGTCCTTCATACAATTGTACACTCTATTAGAGGTCTGTAGACAGTCATGTATAGTTGGATAGTATGTGGCC
>AWOL01S0058204.1:0-10740 GCA_000715115.1 Nicotiana otophora | reverse complement strand
GTTTTCCAATTCCATGCCAATTCTTCATTAAATTAAACATCATGACTCACCACCATCTTGCCGCTACTTGANAAATCATATGAAGTTTCTTCTTGAGTTTTCCAATTCCATGCCAATTCTTCATTAAATTAAACATCATGACTCACCACCATCTTGCCGCTACTTGAGTTGTATAGCTTGTAGCCTTTTGAACTCGTATCATAGCCAACAAACACATGCTTGATACTTCGATCATCAAGTTTCGCTCACCCTTGATGTGGCACATGAGCATAGGTTATGCTCCCAAAGATTTTCAAGTCCTTGACACTTGGCTTTCTTCCACTCCATTCTTCTTGAGGGGTTTGATCTCTAACATTCCTTGTTGGAGACCTGTTGTTCAAATAAATTGCACAAGATACAGCTTCTGCCCAAAATTCCTTAGGCATACTTTTAACTCTTAACATACATCTAGCCATATTAAGAATCGTTTGGTTCTTTCTCTCTGCAACTCCATTTTGTTGGGGAGAATAAGGTACCATTAGAGGATGACGAATTCCATGAGACTGACAGAAATCATTAAATTCTTTTGAAGTCAATTCGCCTCATCTATCGGACCTTAAAGATTTTATTTCATAGCCACTTTATTTCTTCACNGCCACAAGTCGCGCCTTGTATCTCTCCACATTTCCATCAACATTCTTCTTTCTCTTGTATACCTATTTTACTCCAATTGCGCGATGACCCTTGGGAGGAGTTGTTAACTCCCGAGTGTTGTTGTTCTCTATTGACTCGATCTCCTCCTATATGGCTTGTCTCCGCCTTTTGTCTGTAACAGCTTCATCAAAGTTCATTGGTTCACTATCAGCAAAGAGGCAATATAAAAAATCAAAATTAGTAACTTCTTCAGTGCCATCATAGAGATCTTGAATGCTCCTTGTCCTTTGAGGTTGTTCATTTGAATTTTGTTGAGAAGAAGGAGATGCAACATTGGTTGGAGAAGGAGGTAGAGTTGTATCCTGCACAAGTTCCACGGTCTCTGGTTCTTCTTCATCACCAAAGTATGGAAGAAAATCATATGAAGTTTCTTCTTGAGTTTTCCAATTCCATGCCAATTCTTCATTAAATTAAACATCATGACTCACCACCATCTTGCCGCTACTTGAGTTGTATAGCTTGTAGCCTTTTGAACTCGTATCATAGCCAACAAACACATGCTTGATACTTCGATCATCAAGTTTCGCTCACCCTTGATGTGGCACATGAGCATAGGTTATGCTCCCAAAGATTTTCAAGTCCTTGACACTTGGCTTTCTTCCACTCCATTCTTCTTGAGGGGTTTGATCTCTAACATTCCTTGTTGGAGACCTGTTGTTCAAATAAATTGCACAAGATACAGCTTCTGCCCAAAATTCCTTAGGCATACTTTTAACTCTTAACATACATCTAGCCATATTAAGAATCGTTTGGTTCTTTCTCTCTGCAACTCCATTTTGTTGGGGAGAATAAGGTACCATTAGAGGATGACGAATTCCATGAGACTGACAGAAATCATTAAATTCTTTTGAAGTCAATTCGCCTCATCTATCGGACCTTAAAGATTTTATTTCATAGCCACTTTATTTCTTCACAAGTACTTTGAAATTTATAAAAGCAACAAAAGCTTCAGATTTTTGGTTCAAGAAATAAATCCAAGTCTTTCTTCTAAAGTCATCAATGAAAAGAGAAAAGTATTTACTTTTACAAAAGGAAGATGGATTGATTGGTCCACACACATCAGTGTGAACAAGCTAAAACGGTTTAGTTGATCTTGACATGACCTCCTTTGAAAAACTCATCCTTGCATGTTTTCTAAGAAGACAAGCTTCGCACAATTGATTGGGATGGTTGATTGATGGTATCCCATGTACCATGTTCTTTTTTCCCATTGATTTGAGTGCTTCAAAATTCAAGTGCCCAAATCGCATGTGCCAATACCATGATTCATCTTGCATATTAGCCTTCAAACACTTTGGATAAATTATTTTGAGATTCAGAGAAAATATTCTATTCTTTGCCATATGCACTTTAGCAATTAGAATTCCACCTGAATCTCTAAGCCAAATATGCATATTTTTATGTGGATGTCATATTCCTTTTCAAGAAGTTGGCCCAAACTCAAAATATTACTTTTTAATTTAGGCACATAATAAACATCTTGAATTAGCTTGTGACTACCATCTTTACAAGATATCATAATCGTACATATCCCTTCAATTTGAATCTTTGAGGTATCTCCAAACTTCTCTTTGCATCTACATATATGATTGCTTGCTTCATTGTCCAAATACAACGAGTTGCAATCATCCCTGTCTTCTTCCTTGAGTGCCATCAACAACGTTGACTTTTATTCTTCTTTCTTGTCGTCAACAAGGTTAGCTTTTTCATCAACATTGCTACGACATTCTCAAGAGTAATGACCAAATTTGTGAAAATTATAACACTCAATTTTTGATTTGTCATACCTTTGTCCATTATTTTCTTGGTAGTAGCCACGTCCTCTTCCTCCTCTTTATCCACGGCCATGACCTCTGAATGTTTGGTGGATTTTAACTTCATTGTTGAAGTTGTTACTATTACTTCTTCCTCTTCCATGACCACCACGGCCTCGTCCTCGTCCGTTTCCTCGATAACTCTTTTCAGCTCCATAATCCTTAAAGAATGCCTGAGTTTTAAGAAGTTGCTCCAGTGGCACTTCTTGTCTTCTTTTGATCTTTTCTTCGTGGGCCTGTAAAGAACCATTCAATTTCTCTACCAGCATAGAGTCTAAATTTTTAGACTCCTCAATAGCATACACCACAAAATTAAATTTAGGTATTAAAGTGCGAAGGATCTTTTCTACCATACAAACATCTTCTATGTCCTCCCCGTATCTTGTTAATTGATTTACATCAGCCTTCACTTTTGAATAATAATTCGAAATGCATTCGAATTCTTTCATTTTTAAAACTTCAAAGTCAGCCCTTAGAGTTTGAAGTTTTACCTTCCTCACCTTATCAACTCCTTGAAGAGAATTTTGTAAAATCTCCCAAGCTTCCTTTGAGGTGGTAGCATCTACGACCTTCTCAAACATGGCATCATCCAAACTTTGGTGGATGAGCGTGGGGGCTTGTTGATCCTTCTTTCTTGTCTTTGCCAAGACATCTTTTTCATTTTGAGGAAGAGCTTCCTCATTATCGGGTTTTGCATACCCTCTATCTACAATTTTTCACACATCTTGGGAGCCAAAAATGGCTTTCATACGTAGACACCATTTCTCGTAATTATCTTTTGTGAGATGGGGGTACTGAAAAGACAGCGTACCATTATTTTCCATGGCTCTAATACCATATTGTTGGAAACAAATAATAATCCCGTCCAGAAATAATATCCACGGTAAATAATAATAACATAAGAGAGTAACAACGACACCAACTCTTTTAACGAGGTAAAATACAATACCCGAGCGGAGGAATATTATCACTAATATTACAACTTAGTAGTGTCAAGAGACTACTACAACTTTGAAAAAAATAACACTCTTTATTTAAACACTTCACTATAATATTACTCACACTCACTATTTATCTCACAGACTACAATCTGTGGATTACTCTCTCTAACTTCTATTGCTTCTCTTTGTTTTGGTGTGATTTCAAATGAGGAGAAGCTCTTCTATTTATAGCAAGAAATCCTTGGCCTAATGGTGGATATGATGTCATGGCAAATATCATGAAAACTTGGTCCACAAATTTGTTATAGTGGATATGATGTCATGGCAAATGTCATAAAAACTTGGTCCACAAATTTGTTAGAGTGAATATGATGTCATGACAAATGTCATGAAAACTTTGCCCCCACTTGAAAAGAAGTCAGATTAATGGCTATATTACACCTGGGATGGACCCATCAATGATATAGATACAATTGGAAAACTATTAAATGTAAACATATTTGTTCTTTTACATTTTTTATAAACAATTATTTCATTGATTTTGCTTATAGTTGCATGGAAGTAAATCTATCTCACGATTGTTTTACCAATTCTATTGAAATTGAATCAACGTTTTACATTATTCAAATCGAAGAGGTTCACATAGTTTTGGAGAGGAAATGATCAAAATGGTCCTTAATGTATAAGGGTTGGATTATTTTGGTCCTTATTAGATATTAAGTGATAGTAATAGTCCTTAATGTATACAAAAGGTGTATGATTTTAGTCCCAATCCTAAAAACTAACGGTACAAAGCAAATATGCTGCTAAACTTAGCTCCTCTCCTCTAGCCCTAAAAACTTAGCCATAAAAACTAACGGTACAAATCAAGTTTAACAGTATATTTGCTTTGTACCCTTAGTTTTTAGGGCTGAGACTAAAACCATAAATTTTTTGTATACATTAAGGACTATTACTATTACTTGCTATATAATAAGGACCAAAATAATCCAATCCCTATACATTAAGGACCATTTTGATCATTTCCTCTAGTTTTGCACCCTCACCTATCTGTGCGAGTTATCTGATTTTTTCTTGCGAAAATGACTCAAAACGAAAGAAACCTTATGTCTCTATTTGGTTACTCAGAGTGTTGAAGGAATTTAAAACCTTTTGATCAATCACTTTCCGTGTTTTTGAGCATAGGAAAGCACGTTTCCTAGGATACCTGTCGCATATTAGATTTAATTTCCATTGTTTCAGCAAAAAATTTGAAGAAATAAAAAGAACGATAAAAGTTGTTCTATGTTTCGATTAATTTAATTTATATATTCTAACATAAATTATTAATTTAAGGTATTCAGATCAAACTGCAAATACCTCAGTGAAAAGTCCAACAAGTTCTTCAGAGGTCTCAAAATAGTAAACACATTAGAAGAATAATACTCCATCGGTTTCAAATTAGATTGAGGTACTTTCCTTTTTAGTATGTTTCAAAATAAATGATATATTTTTAAATTTGAAAATAATTCAACTTTAAACTCTTTATTTTACCTATTTATACTTAATGAAAAAATTTTATAACTATACAAATGTTATGGCCCCACAAAATTTTTACCCTTTAAGCTTTTGAGATCACAAATTTCAAAACTCTATTTTATTTTTGTTAAACTCCGTACCGAATCAAACTAGCTTATATAACTTGAAAAGGAGGGAGTAAGAAATATAATGCCAAAACGGTCCTCGTACAAAAAGTAGCCTGTAGCCATATCACATCACAGGTTTAATAAAACAAAGCGAGGCTAGTAATATCATAAACGTATATATTTAACTCTTCACCTGACATTTGGTACACGAAGTTTCCTTTCTACTTAGAGTGGGTGGCAATTGTCCCATACCTAAATCTTTGCATAGATGTCCTTCTTGTCTCCTTAGCGAAACTTCCCAAGTAAAAACTTTCTTCTTATTTGTTTTTGGCTAATCAATCGTTTATGAATGGCGACAAATATGCAAAATGTTGTGATCTTAGTGGATAAAATACTCACTTTTTCTCATGGTGTATAATATAATTACTATTTGGAAGGTCAAGTAAATTTTCTTCTATTAGTATATATATATTTTTTTAATATTTTTAATTTCTTAGAAGTTCAACACTGCTCCAGTTGGTTTTGATGTTAAATTTGCAATATGTCTAATCTCTCTTCTATTTCAACTGATGCTGCTCCTTGCTCATTCTCTCGATTTCACTAACAGAGTAAAAAGAATATGCTTTAGAGTTTAGACTAGCTTAAGTTATGTTATTATTGTCTTTACGCCAACTTCCTCAGTTCCTCTAACTATGTTAATTTAACTTTCATACTATAATATTTAATAAATTACTCATTTTCTTAAGATCGACTGAAGTGCAGCAATGTCAATGTCCACTGTCCAGTTTGGATTAACCGGTAGTAGAACCCCAAACCTTCGCACCAAATGCAATACTAAATATTAGGGGAAAATTGACCTTTTTTTTTCCAAGCCAAATCTGAGAATGTGCCCTTCTATCGACGACTTTATAAAATTTACTTGCATGGAAAAAAGAGAGTTTATTTAGTGTATATCTGTAACGTACAAACTCCAAAACACATTGTACGCATGGAAGTCACTTCGTCTCTTTAAGGGTATGCTGGTTGAATGCCGTTATTGCTTTTTTCCAAACAGGCAGTTTAGTTCCAGTAAAGACCTAATGGGTGCAGACAATATTATTTTCCATTCAACGACAATCATTTTATCTTTATGGCGGAAAGGATAAAAAGTCCTCCGTAAGAACATATTCTAGCTATTTAAAAATTTATTAAACAATTTGTAATAACCCCATCGGTTGTGTTGAACATTTGCATTTCGTTCAGTTATTTGAAGACATGAGCAGTATCGTATGATGTATTATAACTTGTGTGAATCGTCAGTTTTGGCTTTCAAGTTATTCAGAATCGATTTGGAAGAATGAATTTCATGATTGGAGCTTTAAAGTTGGAAGAGTTGATCAAGTTTGACTTTTTAGTATTTGACCCCGGGTTAGAGTTTTGATGGTTCCGTTAGGTCCGGATGGTGATTTTGGTCTCGGGCGTATGCCCAAATTTGCATTTGGATATTTCTAAAAGGTCTCGGCACTAATTGGTGAAAGTTGAAAATTTGAAGGTTTGGAAAGTTCATAAGTTTAACCAAGAGTTGACTTTGAGGTATCGGATTCGGATTGTGGTTCCGGGAATTGGAATAGTTTCGTTGTGTCATTTGAGAATTGTGTGCAAAATTTGGGTTCATTCCGGATTTATTTGATATACTTCAATGCGAGTTTTGGAAGTTGGAAGTTCAAAGTTCGTTTAAATTTAAATTGAGGTGGGATTCATCATTTTGATATTGTTATGTGTGAATTGAGGCCCCGAGTAGGTCCGTATTATGTTATGGAAATTGTTAGTATATTCGGACGGGGTCCCAAGGGGCCCGGGTGAGTAACGGGTGTGCTTCGGGTGATTTTTCATTGATGTGTGATGGCTGGCCTTTGCTGGACCTGGTGTGACAGCACCTGCGGAATATTAGACGCAGGTGCGGAGCCACAAATACGGTCATGTGAACACAGAAGCGAAGTAAAGCTGGAGCAGGACTTTAGTAGAAGCAGAGAAGTGGACCGCATCTGCGGTAGGGCAGAAGCGGAAGGAGTGATCGCAGAAGCGGCGATGTGTGCATAAGCGGCGATGTGTGCATAAGCGCAGCTTGTGTCGCACCTGCGCTTGCGCAGAAGCGTGTTGTGTTGCGCAGGTGCAGAAGGGCGGAGTTCCAGTGCTTTCCGCAGAAGCGGAGGTTTGTCGTAAAAGCGACGCCGTAGAAGCAGCCCTTTTTGTTTGCAAATGCGAAAATAGCTAGGCAGATTCTATATATTTCGAGGTCTTGGTTCTTTTTATGAGATTTTGATATTTGGATCTCGGTTTTGGGTGACTTTGGAGAGGGATTTCACCACACGGATTGGGGTAAGAATTCTTAACTCGGTTGTGATTATATTTCATGAATCTATCTTCGTTTTTGGTAATTGGATTATGAATTTAATGAGAAAATTGGGTGGTTTGGTTTAAAGTTTCATAGAGTGAATTTTTGAGTTTTGAACGTCGATTTGGAGTCGGATTTGAGTGAAACTAGTATGGTTGGACTCGTAATTGAATGGATTGTCGGATTTTGTAAGTTTCATCGGGTTCCGGGGAGCGAGCTCGGGTTTGACTTTTTGGTTGACTTTGGGATTTTGATTAAAGATTCGACCTTTAACATTTGGAATTGTTTCTTTATGCATTATTTGATGTATTTGAGTTGCGTTTGGCTAGTTTCGAGCTGTTCGGAGGTCGGTACGCGCGGGATGACATTTTTGGAGTATCGTTTGGCTTGCTCAATATTGGATTTGGCTTGTTCAAGGTAAGTTACACTTCTAAACTTGGTGTTGAGGGGATGAACCCCTGAATATACGTGATATGTGTTTGATGTTGAGGTGACGCACATGCTAGGTGACAGGCGTGTGGGCGTGCACTGTGTAAACTATGACTCGATTGATTCTGTAGTACTGTGTAGTTACTTAATCTTATTTTTATGCATGAAATCTCTACGTCCTAGAGTAATTGAGCTGTGATCTATGTTAGAAACCATGTTTCGGCTATATGGTTATTCTATCGGGACCCACTGAGGTCATATCTGCTGTGAGTTATTTGCTTAAATTGCAGTTACATACTCAGTCATATTCGTTCTTTTGCATAACATATTTCAGTCTCTGTTGCTATTTATTGATATATCATATCATCGTTTTGGACGGATTTTCATGACATTGTGAGTCCGAGAGACTGGAGAGATTGATGACTGAGTTGGGGCCTGAGGGCCGGATTGTGAGTGGTATTGATGGGATCGGGTTGAGCTTGATGACAACTTTGGCACCCACATTACAAGTCGTATCCCTATTTGGTTCTTAATTTAAGCTTGTCGAACCTTTACCTCTGAAGGTACTTAGTCTCTAAAAGAAGAAAGGAGAGATTGGGAGGTAGCTTTCGAGTGAAACCATGAAAGAGCCCATAAGGTGCACTAAAGTTGTGAGAAAGGCCACTAGACGATGAACCTTAATATATGGAGTATGTGTTGAGAAAAAAAGAGAAAAGAAAATTGCAAGACAAAAAAATACGAATACTGAAGAAAAGAAAATATACATACCTCCTAATCTTACTAATTCGTGTTAGTGGGGATGTAGAAGTGTTTAATTGAAGGAAGGGTTGTGCTGCATATGGTTTGTGACTAGAGAATTGGCTGAGAAGAAAACGTGCCCGATTCTTGAGTGTAGTATATTAAAGTGCTTAGGAGAGTTAGTCATTATCCCTAAATGTATTCTACACATCCCTTAGCCTACATTACAATTCATAAAGTGCCAAAAATTTGTTTCTCCCAAACGCACATGCATGTATACGTGGTCGACAAGTAATATAGGATTGTCAGTCCAGATATCGTACCCACAAGGACTTGTGATTAACTATTTATTAAATTAAACTAAAGCAATTAATCTATTCAAGTAATTTTTGAAAGTATGAATATTTAATAAAACTAATCTAGAGTAACAAACTAAGCGATTACAGAAAATAAGTCGGCAATCTTAGAGACGAACGCAATGGGAGAAAATATTCCAGAGCTTTGGGTTAGCTAACAATCCTATTGAGTCTTCCACTTAAATTATTTAATTAGTTTATCTAGTTTATTGGTCGACATGGTTAATATTAGTCGAATTATTCTCCCGAAGTACTATCCGCCTATTCAAGCTAATCTAACGCCTATATTCCTATGAAATTAGGATTAACAAGAATGCATTAATAATTCTTGTATAGTAACCAAGTAAGACGATTAGGTATAGCCCTATCCTAACCACAAATCCATTCCCCATAATTCAGGTTCAAGATCTTTCTCTACTCAATCCTATATGCAATCTAAAATTTCCTCTCCCGAGTTCAATCCTAGATTCGTAGATAGTATTCAATTGGTGATCAAGCAATAATTAAGAGCAAGATTGAATAAATAAAACAATACGATAAAATAATAAGAACGATTCAAACTTCAAACTACAACGTTCATCTAGCACCCCACAACTCTAGAACTAATAAACTATGAGATTAAAGGAAGAAAAGAGAAGAAAAACTAGTTCGAAGCCTCCTCCAAGCGTGGTGTGTGTTCCCTGCCAAAGTGGTGTGTTCTCCTACCAAACATATATTAGATAACCTCCACAATATAGACAAGGATGACCAAAATAAGAATAACCAATATTCGATCAATTCCCATTCCATGATGCCATATCAATAAAGATAATAAAATATTAAACTAAACTAAAATTTAAAAAATTGAATAGACAAAAAAGTAAAAGTCTAATCTAGAGAAACAACTAATTTCTAAGTCCCCGGCAACGACACCAAAAACTTGTTGCTATCAAATGCACACGCAAGTATACGTGGTCATTCAATTAATAAAATGATAAATCGAGTGTCGAACCCACAGAGACTTGTGTTAACTACCCACTAGTTTCACCAAGATTATTATTCAGTCGAGTCAATCAGAGTTTTAAAGTGTAATTATACTAAGTAATAATTCTAACAAGTAACTAATAAATCAAGCAGCAAAATGATGGTTGTGTATTCAGTAGAGATAAATATTCCAGAGTTGTGATCGATTTACCAATCCTATTGTGTTCTAATTAATTCTCCCTTTCATACAATTAATTCATGGTTGATAATTAAAAGAATAATTTCTCTCGTAGTATTCTTCCGAATTACTACTCGCTTATTTAAAATAGATTAACGCCTGTATTCCTATGAAATTAATCTATTAAGAACGCATTAAGATTACGATATTCAATTAAGCATGATGACTAGGTATATTCCTATCCTAACCACAAATTCGCCCCCACTCAGAGTTAAGATCATGCCATCTTCAATTCTTCTCTAATCTAGACGTAGCTTTACCAAGTATAGCATAGATAGTAAATAGAACCTAACTGTTGGTCAGACAATTAAGCAATTAATCACATAATTGAAGAAACAACCATATATTGACGAATTATAATCAAGGTCAAGTAGACTTCAAACAAAACTATTCATGGCTAAATCACAATCCCAGAACTATAGATTTTAGCCACTCATGATAAGATCAAAACCAATTCACAAGTGTTGAATAGTTGAAAGTACTAAGAATGAATGAAGAAAAACTGAGAATCCTTACTTCCGAGTGTTTCGCGTGTGTATTTTTCTCTCAAAGTGGCGTCTCCCTCCCTC
>AWOL01S0058199.1:90745-103682 GCA_000715115.1 Nicotiana otophora | reverse complement strand
CTGGTTCTCGTATTAGTTACATGTGTAACAAGCTCGGTACATATGATGTGTATGCAATGGCTTGATGGGGAGTGTTAGTTTACAGATATGTATAGTGTAGTCTTGTCCCACATTGGAAGAGGAGTAATATCTCCTTGTAGTGTATAGCTATAAATAGGGACCTCTTGTATTGTATTTATCATCCAATATCAATAACATATTTTCTCCCGTGCCTTCTCACAATACACTTAATTTTGAAACCATTTTGAAACCCAAGAATACAGTTGTCTGGTTTCTGCGAGATATAAGTGAAATTTAGCCTGTTAGCTTTCTGAACTTTGCCAGCACCTTGGTCTTAGATTAGCATTTCTTGTATTAGATCTGACTTAGTTCTTTTTGCTATATTATCTTTTGTACTACTGCATCTTCTTGATGCCATCAATGAACAAATTACTTCATCAAAAAAAAAAAAAAAAAAAAGGTGAAATTTAGCCTGTTGACAATGTCCAGTCTACTTCTTGAGTAATTTACCTGTTCTAAAAGAGAGAATGTATTCAGGTTCTCCGAGTTGTGAAAACCAGACAAGTCACGTATGCGGTGTTGAATCACTTGATTGATTATGTCCATAATCTTGAGAAGATCGGTATATTGGAGGAAAAAGAAATGGCACATCTTCACGATGCTGTTCAGGTGAGCATCTTCTTCTCATCCTCTAGTTCTGTTTCATTGCTTTCGTGTTACATCTGATTTCATACTTGATATTTGTACATGTAAATTGTTGCAGACTGATTTGAAAAGGCTTGTAAGAAATCCACCTCTGGTCAAAATTCCAAAAATTCGCGATTTGATTAGTACTAATCCTCTGTTGGGAGCCCTTCCTCCCACAGTGCGTGAGAGACTAATTGGTTCAACCAAAGAGATAATGAAGTTACGTGGTGCGACCCTCTATGGAGAGGGATCAAAGTCAACTGGAATTTGGCTTATATCAAATGGAGTAGTGAAGGTAATTAGTAGTGTAACCGTTGTTACACTAATACTTTTTCGCCAGAAACATTTCTGAAAATATGATGTCCTGTTTGATAGTGGTCAGGTAAGAGTGCAAGGAATAAGCATCTATTGCATCCAACTTTCTCACATGGGAGTACACTAGGTTTATATGAAGTGCTTGTGGGAAAGCCTTACATTTGTGACATTGTCACGGACTCGGTGGTTCTCTGCTTTTCTGTTGATAGTGAGAAGATACTTACTGCTCTCAGATCTGATCCCGCTATAGAAGATTTCTTTTGGCAGGTATTTTGAATGATCATCATTTTTAACCATTTTAGCTTCCATAAATGTGTATGCTTAACTCATCTTTCTCTTGTCATTATTGGTATGGTGGAAAATAGCACTTGGACTCTCCAACTAGTGAAAGAATATACTGAGCAAAGAAAAGAGAAAGAAGAGATTTTTGGTTCCTAACATTAACATTTTTCACATACTGCATGGTTCTTCCACTATTCTTCTTACACTGAAGAAAACAAAGAACTCAAGCACATCTCAACAAGCAAAGATTAATTATATTAAGGTCTAGAATTGCTCCAATTGAGTGATAGTGATTTTAGATAAGGCTTTTCATCTTTAGACTAGATAGAAATGAAAAAAATAAAATTTTAAAAAAACTGCTCTTTTCTGTGTTGCCCTTTTCCTACATTTTTTTTTGCTTACCTATCCAAAGAAAAGGAACTGATATCACCTTGAATAATTTTCAATGATACTCAAAGGCTCTTTCTTTCTGATGTTGCATTCTGCCTGAGGATATGCACCCTAATTTTTCAAACACTTCCAAAGAGGTCACCTTTTCTCTGTGAATAAATCCTTAAAGCTCAATAAAGATAGGGTCATTTGATGTCTTACAAAGACAAGTAGTATTTGACAACCCATAGGTATCTCTAATGCTACAGACCAATGCGGAAAGACTTACCATATATACAGAACTATAGTTTCTTTCTTGCAGAACATAGTGCCATGTCAGGAGGTAAAGATTGTCAAGTTTTCGCGTTCAATGTACCATGGATCTGGAGAATTTGTGCGTACATTATGAGCTCTATAATATATTGGTTTAAGAAAAACAATTGGACAAACTCTGTGTTCTCACTTTCTAGAACCAGAAATACGTAAAACCTACAAAATATTGTATTAAGGCTTTACCATAAGCTAATGGCTTCACCAAGTAAAAATAAAATAGGTAAACCAATGGGATATGATAGTGAGGCTAAAAGATACATTCTGAAATTTCAAAGCGAAAGCTCTTGACAACCAAGTGAAATCTCTCTTTACTGGTTTGTATTACTCCCTCCATTGCAATTAATGTGGCGGTGTTTGACTCGGCATGGTGTTTGACTTTTGAAACTTGTGGTGTTAAGCCTTCCATGATATTTATGTGGCTATAAAACCATGTCATTAAGGATAAAATGAGAAATTTAAAGTTAAATTGTTTTCCAATGTAGAAAGATGTCATCCTTTTCGCAACAGACTAATAAGGAAAGAGTGCTACATAAAATGGAACAAAGGGAGTAACTAGAATTTAGGTCTTTCTGAAGCAGTGGATCACACAGGTTATCTCGGTGTCTGCAGGAAAGTGCACTTGTTCTTGCAAAAATTTTGCTTCCTCAAATGTTTGAAAAGACGACAATGCAAGATATGAGAGCTCTGGTTGCAGAAAGGTCAACTATGAGCGTATACATAAGAGGGGAAAGTTTCGAATTGCCTCACCATTCCATTGGTTTTCTGTTGGAGGGGTTTGTTAAAGCTCATGGTTCACATGAAGAGATTCTTTCAGCCCCTGCACCATTACTGCCTTCCTCTTGGGAACAACAAAGCTTCCACAACACAGAGGCATCAGGTTGCTTGTTACCCCTTTGACTGCACTTCTGCTGTACCCATCTTTGTAATGGGGGGAATGCTGATATTTTGGTTATGTGTAGCCATATGGCCTTTGATTGGACACATACATGTTTGTTAAAAATAATTTTTTCTCCTTTGGTTTTTTTGGTGCTTGGCAATTTTATTCTCTAAGGTTGGCATGGTTTGCATATATGCACTAAACAATTTTGCTTCAGAAATTGATAGTACGTAGAGCTTTGGTTACTTGCACAAATCCTCTGATTCATAGCCTCATCTCAGAGAATTCTAATTAATTTCTATTTTTTGGCTCATTATTAGGTGTCGATACAGCTAGTTTTTCTCATCAACCTTCGTGGTATCAAGTTGAGACAAGGGCAAGGGTGATTATGTTTGATATTGCGGGATTTCTAACAGGCAGGGGTCTCCAGAGAAGATCGTCTTCGCTATTATCACACTCAATTGATCATCCCTCAAGGTCTTTTAGTAGAGAGCACAGTGGTTTAATGAGCTGGCCAGAAAATAGTTACAATGCTATGCAACATAGACAGGATGCGGAGCAGACTGGTCAGCATGAAACCAATATGTCTACTCGGGCAATGCAGCTAAGCATCTATGGTAGCATGGTTAGTAGTAACTTAATTCTTTTGGATATTCTTTGAGTATGATTTTAAAGACCATTTTGCAACTTAGTCTGTCACCAAACCTCTGCGTCGAAGCAAGGGCCCGTAACAGAGTTTACTTAAATGTTAGGCTTTGGGGAATGGAGCAACTACTCAAAACAGCGTGTCAATTACGCCAGATTACTGTGTACTGTTTGATGGAGCATGCCATGTCCTTATACTTAATAAGCCTGAGATTGATAAATAATTTGAATAAAGAAACTAGTATAGAAAGGAAAGTGAAGATTTGAATGGAAGAGAATATTTTCACTCGTATTATGTTGTATAATATGTTACAGCATTTATAGGAATAAATATATACAGGAAAACAGAACTAATTCCTAAACTTCAGCACCATATTGGGTGTCGATGAGGTGCAATAACTTTCACCCACACTAATCCATGATGAAAGAAACCTTGTTTCTCATTCCCAGCTGGCTATGTGATGAAAAACCGCGCCTACCTATTTTAACCACATTCCAGTACCTATATGGTGTTCTCCTAGGAGAGCATACCCTATAGTTCTTAATGTTGTAGGTATTTATCACAAGTTGATAAGTTCTCTCTGTTGGTCAACTTAATGTACACTCCTATATATCTGGGTTTGAGCCCGAGGATGTGACTGCACATACAATATGAAGATCACAGATGCAAAAATACTGTTTGTCTACTTTTAAGTTTCTTAACATACGTAGGATATATACTGGCTCAATTAAAGCAAACTTCTTTGCACAAAGTGTTCATTAGATTTTTTAAAATAAACTTTACTTCTTTGGATATGCTTACGCTCTTTCCCAGTAGTCAATATATTTGATGTATACTGGAGGTCCTGGAGGCACATTGTTCACCTGAGAGCAAGTGATTTTCACACTATGGGGGACTTGAGTCTTTTTAAAACAGTTCTATTTGAACTGTACATTAGTTAGATGGACACGATATGTCTTCCCTGTCCGCAAGGTGTCTAAGTTGGAAAGATATCGTGCCCAAGTTACCCTTGCCTGGCACGCTACATCATCTGCTCTGGTGCTGATCACAATCCAATCATGGTTTCTAACTCTGTTAAGTCTAAAGCCCTTAAACATCTACTAATGGATGTACATGGGACTGGCCATTTTGCGCTATTACTATATTCAACTGTGGAGTGAAGTACACCTGCGGATATTGTTTGTTAAGATTATGATTTCTCCTACTTTCTCACCTCTACCCCCCCCCCCCCCCCCCCTTTCTCCCCTTCCTGTTCCCTGGGGTTGTAACCACCAATATGGGCTTGAAGAGACGCTTCTTGTTTTGTTCATCTTCGAGTTGCATTCAGTTGAAATCACCGGTTTTACAATATTGGCCTCTAAGATAACTTGCTCTTTTTGGTTATTAGATAAGCGACACAAGAAGGCGTGCCAGAAGTTTTCCTAGAATTGGTGAAGCTAAAACCTCTCACAGTCAGTCTTATCCAGAATTTCCATCTAATCGCGCACAAAGACTTGTCTCTGTGAGATCCGAAGGATCTACCACATTGCGAAAGAATGGTCAAGCACAAGGAGAGAATAAAGATATCCGCATACAACTTCCAAGCGAACCAATAGAAGAAAGTCACGCAAGAGTGGACTCGAGTGATGATTCTGGCGCAGAGGATGAGCATCTTATCAGAATTGATTCATCAAGACCGAGCTTTCCTCAATGGATCACGGATGAAGAAAAAACATCTTAGGCATTCTCTAATTTTGTGTACACAATGTAATTTGAGCCTTTCCACAATGTGAGTATTGAAACTGCTGAGAGCTTTGTGTTACTGACAGTTATATGCCGCTCTTGAACAGACTTCCTGAGGTTTTATGTGTCCTTTGTTTCGTGTATTCATATTATGTTTGAATAGCGTGGTACAGTACCATTGTGTTCTTCAACAGTTCATATGAATAATTTTTCTTAATATGTGCACAAAATAAGTGCGACTTGTGTTGAGAAAGTTGTAAACTTACCGTTATATTGAGGTCTCAATTTCTGCGTTAAGTGGCTTGTTATCTAGAAGACAATATAACAGTTTAGCTAGAGGAAGTTTTTTCTTTTTCATTTTTAGAATGAGGGTAGCTGCATGGCGTATTAGTTTTAGTTCTAAAGTTAGATAGTAGTAGTACTTTTGTATAGTTTTTGTATATGTAAATTTTTATTTCCAAATAAATTAAGAAATTGATATTTACTTTTACTTCTAAAGTTGGATAATTAAACTCTCCCAATGTTGAACCCTTTCATTCTTTTTGAGACAAAGAAGTCTTCCTCCATTTCAAAAGACTAATGATGTTCAGAATACGAAAGTGAAACTGTTAAATTTTTGTATGATTTGGATTTATATTGATTCTTATTTTTGTTTTCTATATAAAATTTATACATTCGGAATCTATACAGAATTATTATAAAAAAAACACATATAAATAAGAAAATTTATTTTTTTAAAAAAATTTGTTCGACTATTTAAAGCTTCACCGTTAGTTCGGAAATAAAGCAGGTACGTGATTTTGAGTTTTTTAATCAAAGACTCATTCGCACCAAAAACAAGCACAAAGGCAGAGAGGACTTATTCAGAGATCAAACAAAATAAAAGTACAGAGAGAAGTCATTTTGGCGCTGACTCTTACGCGGTTTACGAGTTACGCGTTGCTTGAGCTTCATTTATATACTGACGTCGGTGCTTTGTTAAATTATCCCCATTTTTTCCCTCTTTCTATATCTTTTAAACAAAGCCTGATTAAGTTAATTAAACAGTCATCATTACATTAATTACACGGCCATTAATGGCAATTAGCGTCGAATTTTCACGGCGGCAAATAGGAAATGCCGCCGCAGCAGCAACAGCAACGGCACCACGCTGGATACCGGAAAGGGGAGAGGTTCTTATAAATGTAATAAGAACTATCTTCTCTTGTTTCTGTATACGACGTCATTCCAAACATTATTCTTCCACTGTTTTTGCTGCTTCTGATCATCAATAATTATATACCGTGATCTCAAAATCAACTAAAAGAACAGAGGGATAATATTAGAAGATATGGTACAGCCATACAGGCCTAAATTATGAGAAAAAGAAAATTGTTATAAATAGAATTATATTTAAGGTGAGTGTCTATAGTGAGATTTTAGGGTTGTTATTTTGTGGCTAAGTTACTTTTCCCTAAATAAATAGAGGAGTTCTATTCCATGGTAATTCATCCCAAATCAATAAGAATTCTCTTTCTCCACTTTTCTCTGTAATATTGTTCTTCTTTTATTGTTTCATTTCACGTTATCAATACAAGATTCTACCGTCTCAATAAGCTCTTTGAGAAGATTAAGATATACCTTTTCTCCTCTTTTAATTATGAAAAGAAAGTTCGTTGCCCTTGAAATTTCGGGCAAGAACTATATAACATGAGTGTTAGATGTTGAAATCCATTTAGATGCAATGGGTCTTGGAGACGCTATTAAAGATAAAAATAAAGCATATACCCAAGACTGTGCTAAGGCCTTGATTTTCTTGCGACATCACCTTGATGAAGGGTTGAAAATAGAATATCTCACAGTCAAAGATTCACTTGTTTTGTGAAATGGCTTAAAGGAAAGATCTGACAACTTAAAGTTGGTCACTCTTCCACAAGGACGATATGATTGGGTTCATCTGAGGCTCCAAGACTTTAAGTGTTTCTAAATATAATTCTGCGATGTTCAGAATTACTTCTAAATTGAAACTCTGTGGAGATAGTATCACTGACTATGATATGCTTGAAAAAACGTTTACGGTGTTTCATGCCTCCAATATGGTCTTACAACAGCAGTACCGAGAGAAAAGTTTCAAGAAGTACTCTGAGTTGATTTTTCTTCTCCTTGTGACTGAACGAAATAACGATTTGCTCATGAGAAATCATGAAAATCGACCCACTAGGTCTACACCATTACCTGAAGTGGATGAGGTGTATTCTTGTTATGCTAAGCGTAGAAAAGGCCGTGACCCTGTTCGTGGCCGTGGTCGTAGCCAAAGAAGAAATTTTCTTGGTGTTAATCATCCACCAAAGAAAAATAACCACCAAAAGTGGAAAGGGAAAGATGAGAAGCCAAATACAAAGGGCTCAGAAACTGAATGCTATCGTTGCGGTGGAAAAGGGCATTGGGCAAATATGTGTCGTATACCAAGACATTTGGTTGAGCTTTATCAAGCATCCTTAAAGAATAAAGGCCCTGAAGCTAATTTTGTCTCTAACAATGAATTTGACATCACCCACTTGGATATGGCAGACTTCTTTGAGCACCCTAATGGAAAAATAGACCAGTTGATCGGTGATGGATCCGTGGTTAAAGATGATTGAGTAGTTTGATTTTTTTATTTTTGCCTATTCGTAATAACTAGTGAATGAACATAATGTAATCATTGTTCATTACATGAGTAGTAGCCATTAGTATCAAGTAGTAGTATTTATTTTATGAAATAGTATTAGTTCATTTTAATTAAATATAGTAATATTATTTCCAGTATATAGCTCAAAGTAAAATATTATTGTTTCCTTATTACTCGAGACTTACTAAAGAAGATTGTTTTCTTTTTCAAGTTTTAGTTTTCTTAATTGAAGTAATAGTAATAACAATCGAGTAAAGGGCCGTTATTTTAATCGAGTAGAAAACAATTATTTTAATTTGGGATATACACATGGTGCTCAACTTGTACATAATATTGAGCCTGATGATTGTCAATTATTCCATAAACTTTCTTCATGAATCAATTCTTTATTCCGGATTTAATGTAAGTGTTTTATCTTATTTTTCTCTTTAAATTCTTGAAATTCTATCATTTGATTTTAAATAGAAGCAAAGACAATAAATTTTGATTATAACTCTAATAGAGTTTGTGAGAAACTATAACCATCCGAAGTGGTAAAATTTCTACGTCTTGCCATAATCAAATTCATGTGTGATTATGGGCACAAGAAGTGAAAACCTGTCCCATTGAATTTGCTTCATTCCCATTTTCCTTAAGAAAATATGATAGCAGTATGTGATAAGTCTGAAAGAAGACAAAATTATTATCGTGAAGGTATCAATGGATATGGACGTGGCAATAGACCAAATTATAATCATCATCATTGTGGTAATGAGAATAATAAATATTCTCAAAATAATCTTTCACTCTGTGAAAGTAATATTTGTCATCGATTTGACACGGGATTTTATAAATCACATATAGATGATTATAGTCCATTCATGATGTGAATGTGACAACATGTGACTTATGACTACATATTCATTCTTGGAAGAATATGAACATGCTAGTGGTAGTGAATATGCCACACTCATCTCTAGAAAGAGATTTGAGATAAAATAAGAAAATAATTTTATTATTATGGCATGAATGGTCATTGATCACGTACCTATTGTGATTATGCCAAAATATTATGGCAATGTGATTATTACAGGGCAAAAGTAATAAAAGCAACATATCTTGCCTACAATAATTTTGACCATGACCATAATGGTATAACTTTCTCCTAGAAAGAGATATGCACCATATGGATATTGATGAATATGTGGTAGTACAAAATTAATTGAAAGATTTAGAAGAGCCGATTATACCACTTTGGAGTAATAAAATTGATTATCAATAATGTATGGTGCCGTAGTAAGTCTCAAAAAAACATATTGAGTTTCTAAAGTATTCACGAATGCGATTGGTTATATTGAGACTATAAATAAAGGAAAGATTTAACATCATTTTTTACTACAACTTGTAGCGGGGTAATATGTATGTGAAAAGCTACCCGCTTTATTCTCTAGTTTGTACTACACAAATAAAAAAATGCCACAATAAAGTAGAAGTTTATTGATATAAAAATCCATATCATAATAAACTTGGAGTTTATTGATAATTGCACACGTCATGGTGTAAACCTAAAGTTTATCAATATTGATAATTTATCTAGTTGGCATAATTGGTTTAGCCATGTTAATTTAAGCATGTTGTGCAAATATAAAAGAGAATTCACATGGGAAAATATTAAAGAACTAGAAAGTATACCACATAAGATGCATCTATGAGATGATTACATGTGCGATTATTATTAGCCCGCAACCTGGTTTCATATGAAAAACATATAGTTTCGCTTAAAGCATATATAATTCTTGATTTTGAAGTACCATATTCTAAATGCAATTTGTGCACATGTGTATCTTGTTATAACTATAAGCATGATAATATGATAGCAAGAGTTTTTACCCTTATGTGAAGATATTGAAATGACGATTCCAACAAGATCATATGAAGACAATACATCTCTATCATGAATGATGATTTCAAGGTGAAACAAATTCGTTCAAGTTGATATGACTGGTTTGTTTAACAAATGTATATGACGAGCTCGAAGCACACACTTAAATATGCTCGCTAGTCGAATATAGTATAATATAATATCGTATCTACATGGATTGAAGTTAAACAAGATTTTCGTAGTTAATAGCTTGGTTTCTATCCAAGATGATCAACAATTGAGAATTATGTGATTAAAAACTACAATTAACTAAGAATCTACGGTTATTGACTAATGACAAACGAACAAAAATCAAGCAAAGATGGTTATCAGTGGGAGAAAATAGAGTTTTGATAGGATAGATGTAAGATAATTATTTGGGATTTACCTGTAGATAATTCACTTCTAATGTTCAAGTGAGTCTCTCGAATTTACTCAATTATTATTTCAAACATTTAGTAGAAACTCCTCTCTCGATTAAGTCTCAACCTCACAAGATGAACTAAATTAAGTTCGGCGAAGATATGCAAGAATTCGTAGTGGAATGGTCTTTAGGAGAATCTCTTTCGATTATCCTCCTAACTAGGTTTAATCAACAATTCAACTAGCCTCTTCCGATTACTAAAAGAATTACTGCATTCACCCAATAAAATATAATGCAAGGATATCACAAGACTCTCTCGATTACATGAGCAGCTGAATATAGATGCAACAATTAAATCATCCACAACGATTGAATACATAAGCCTAGAGTTAATTTCCACAAACTAGTATCAATACACCAAATTCATTCAAACCTAAAGAGAACTACTCCATAGATATGAAGTAATTCATCACAAATATGCTTATAGTAAAAAAAAATATAAAACGGTCCAAACTTGTGTCTTGAGTGAGGATTGAATGATGAATTTCTTGTGCTTCCTCTTCTCCCACTCTTCCTTAGGTATTATATGTGCCAAAAGTACTGGAAATAATATTTTTCCATATATATATACCAAGTAAGGTCGGGCCTAAACGAAAACACCCTTTCCTACGTGAAATAGGATAATTTCCGGAATAGAACGTGCCCGACCGCACACCTGGAGGTGTCCTCGCGTATATGGCCACGCACCTTGGCCAGTGTACTGCTCTATTTGCACGCCCAGTGCACGATTGCGCACTTGGGTGGCCTCCTGCTCAATTCTTCGTTTCTCTCGTTAAGTGCACTATTGTCCGTTGATCTCTGAACACGATCCCAACTTAATCCTTGGGCTTTTACTCAGACTTCAAAGCTCCGGAATAGCTTGAATTCATTCCATAATATCTACATAGCTCGAAATTACTCTTACAAGGCATAAAACACACAATTATTGCAAAACACTAGAGATTAAAACTCAAACTCAATTAAAATACAGTAAATTAGAGTGCGATAAGCAACTAAAAAACGTAATTATGGCCTACCATCACTATACCAATAATATTTTTGAAGATGTTGCACAAGATTGGAATGCAAGGACTCAAATATCTGAATTGATGTTCTTATCAAGGGGAGTAAATACTCGTTCTACTCTTTTTTCCTTACAAGTTTTTCTTCCACCGGATTTTTCTTGCAAAGTTTTTAACGAGGCAATCAAAAGGCGTATTGTTAGATATGTGTACTCTTTTTCCTTCTCTAGAATTTTTTTCCCACTGAGTTTTATTTTAGTTAAGGTTTTAACGAGGCACATTATCTGTTGAATAGACATTCAAGGAGTAGTGTTATAAATATAATTGTATTTAAGGTGAATGTCTATGTTTTAGAGAGATTTTAGGGTTTGTTACTTTGTGGCTAAGTTACTTTTCCCCTATAAATAGAGGGGTTCTATTCCATTGTAATTCATCCCTAATCAATAAGAATTTTCTCTCTCTACGTTTCTCTGCAATATTGTTATTCTTCTTTTATTGTTTCATTTCAAAAATAATTTTATATAGTTAACAAGATCCGTGTTTTAAAGGCGTTTTCGGGGCGAGCCCTGGGGTAAGGCGCACCAAAAACTCCCCGAGGCGATGGTGTGGGGCGAACGTCTCAAGAGGCGTACGCCCAGCAATTCAGGGCATACGCCCGGTTGTTCGGGATGTATTTTTTGTAGTGAGGCGTAAGCCCTAGAGACTTTTTCAAACTAAAATAAAATTTATTGAATAAGTCCATCATATAATACCCAAATTCTCAAAAGTTTTAAAAAAAACTGAGATGTATTAAATTTAAAAGTTAAAACCTTTTTTATTGATTGAAACTCTAATTCATAATTTTTTCTAATTTTTTATCTTGTCCGCTAGTCTGCTAATATCATATAGTTTAAATCGTGACTAGTCTGCTAACTAGTGGGTTGCTCTGATGGTAAGCACCCTCCACTTCCAACCAAGAGGTTGTGAGTTCGAGTCACCCCAAGAGCAATGTGGGAGTTCTTGGAGGGAAGGATGCCGAGCGTCATTTGGAATTTGGAAACAGCCTTTCTACCCCAGGGTAGGGCTAAGGTCTGCATAGACACTATCCTCCCCAGACCCCACTAGTGAGATTATACTGGGTTGTTGTTGTTGTTGTAGTTTTGTATTTTTCTGTTTTGTAAACGTACTTGTACCTTTTATTTCAATACTTTTTGGTTTTGATGAGGTTCATTTCGTTGCCCTAATATGAAAGGAAATACAGTAAAATTAATGATAAGGTCTCACAACATCTGTGGCTATATTGAGCTTCCACATCTATAGCACACTTTTAAATTCTATATTAGTGCCTTTTTTATTTCGCACAATCTATAAAAATATGGCATTGATTCGGATAATTTAAGTATAGTGGATATAGGTTGAAGCGAAAGCAGATGGTTCAGATTTACAATGGTACTAATATTTAGATGAGATATGAGCACGTGTTAAAGTTGAATCGGATAAGGGTTTGATTTGCCCCACTGCTATCATAAATAGGTCTTATTTACCCTCCGTTTAATTTTTTTATCAAAAATATCCTTACCGTTATACATTAGGTTCATATTTACCCCTTAAACGTTTAAAAGAGTTACATTTGCCATTCATTATACTTTAGGATCATATTTACCCCTCTACTCTTCGAAAATGGTTACATTTGCCCTTCGTTATACTTTCTTGACATATTTATCCTTACAATTATCCGTGTCAGCTCGTCAC
>AWOL01S0058199.1:72849-89078 GCA_000715115.1 Nicotiana otophora | reverse complement strand
CACCCCACCCCACCCCCACACTCCTACTCGTCTATCTCTCTTATCCGTGTCAGCTCCATGTTCTTCGGAGAACGAGAAAAATTTGGCCAGTGAGTGAACGAAACTATAATGTTATCTCTAATTGATTTATTTAATTATTTTACCTTTGTCTATGTTAATTTATTTCCCTTTAATACTTAGGAGTTAGGAGACATGAATCACTCAGTGATATTTTGAAATGTTTGTAGAGATACAACTCTGTAAAGTCTAAACTGGGTCAATTGACCATGATTGATTCACGAAAAGTAATTTTCTGATACAACATTTATGAAGATTGTACGAAATACAATAGTTATAGCAATGACACCAAATTGACAAACAATAACTTTGAACTCAAAATCACTAATCTAATACAACTCACAATTATTGCAGTAACTAAAGTAAATTACAAGAAGTTGCACAACAAGGAAGTTAATGAAGTCTTATTTAAATTGGGTGAGCGGGTTAAATTATCTTAAATAGGTGACCATATTTAAATTGGAAGAATAAGAAATCCACATAGGCCCCATGTAGGAAAACAAAGGTGGGACATGACGATCTACCGGATGAGGGTAAATATAGGGTATAATTGTAAGGATAAATATGTCAAGAAAGTATAACGAAGGGCAAATGTAACCCTTTTTAAAGAGTAAAGGGGTAAATGTGATCTTAAAGTATAACGAAGGGCAAATGTAATCAATTTTAACGCGTAAGGGTAAATATGAACCTAATGTATAACTATAAGGATATTTTTGATAAAAAAACATAAACAAAGGGTAAAATAAAGCTTATTTATGATAGTAGAAGGGCAAATCAGACCCTTATCCGAAGTTGAATCTATCTTATTTCTTGCACTTTAGTATTACGATAAATCAGGGGAAGTTTAAAGATACCCACTTTTGGGGCAGTTATTGAAGTCATACTATATTATACAAAAAATTATACAATTTATCCACTGAAATATGAAGTTTTTATATCTCTTCAATGCAATTTCAGAGTTGGATTTGAAGTTGTTCTATCTTTCCAATACAACTTTAGAAAATCGGATCGTAAGTAATTCTATCTCTACAATACAACTTCAAAATTGGATCTAAAGTCCTATCTTTCCAATGCAACTTCAAAAAATCGAATCTTAGGTAGTTTTATCTCTTCAGTGCAATTTCAGAAATCAGATCTTAAATTCCTCTATTTTTTTAATGCAACTTCAGGAATCGAATCTTAAGTTCTATCATTTTTATGCAACTTCATAAAAATCAGATATTAAGTATTTTTATCTCTTCAATACAATTTTAGGAATCAGATCATAAATTCTTAAACATAAACTTGTTCTTTGAATTGCAATAATCCAACACACGATTCAATGCTCAAATCTACTCTAAATGCGTTCAAATTTGAAATATAACTTTCAAATATCATAAAGAACAAACCTCAATCATCAAATTGTCAAAACAACGAAAATCTAACAAATCCATTTTGTAACTAGGCCAAATACATAGACAACCCCTTAAAGTTATCACCTATTTCCACTTGGACACTTAACTAAGATATTTACCTATTAGAAACTTTAACCTCATCTAATGTGTGACAATTAAACACAGGTTGATGACATGGCACAAAATGTGTGTTTTACACATCTTTTAAGCGCGTGAAAGGCTAGGTGATTCCAGATTCCTTCTTTAGTTCTTTCATACAATATCATACAACTCTTCCCATTTTTTATTTCTTTTAATTGTGATCCTTCTTATTTTCCATTCAGATACGAAACTAGTAATAAATATTACTAGTAACAAAAGGTAACTAAGAACTGATAGATCAAACAATATTCAGGAATATCATTGAAAAGCTTATCACCTGCGAATATATTTTTTTTTAATTTTTTAAACTTGAAGAAAATTTTAATTGTAGGTTCTCTGATCAATTTTTAAAAGTAGCAATGGCAAAAGGGTCAAAATCTTTCTTCTTGGGTCAGGGAGAGAATGCTTGCTTGAACAATTTATTTGGGGACTTTTGCTAATTTTGGAGAATCAATGTGTTTTGCTTTACAATGAAACTGTGGTAATTGGTTTAAAGGGATTAATTTTTCCATCAAAGAGCAAATCAGCTTCTCATAAATAAACTCTCTAATTGTCCTCTAAAATTAGAACTAAATTTGTCATTTTTGACTGGGTCAATATTAATATCTTTCTATTTTAAAATTTCTTTTCAATTGGGTAATTATTGATTTTTTCTCTTGTTGGAATTTTTCTCCAATTCAATCGTCATCTTCAACTGTGTCAGCTTCTGAATGGCTTGAAGGAGCACTCATTTAAGGAGGAGTATACCCACTGTCAAAGTTGAAGTCCGCTAGTGAAAGTTATAACTCTATTTATGCACAATATATGTCCAAGTTGTTTCTAATGGATAGAGAAGAATAACACATTCAGATGAAAAGAGAAAAGGAAAGAGAAAAATAAAAAGGGGTGGGGATTTGGTCCAGAATGAGTCTTTCCTTCCCTTTGTTTCCTGTTATTTGCCACGTGTCATTTACTTAAGCACTTATTTGCCACATTAGGCATGTCAGAACCTCGCTCTCTTTACTTTATTTGGGACTGTCAAATTAGTGTTTAATTGGCACACATTAGATGAAGTTGAAGTGTCTAATAGTCTAAGTGAAAAATGGTCACAACTTTAAGGGGCTATCTATGCAACTAAGAAGAAGAAGAAGAAGAAGAATAAGAAGAAAAAGAAGAAGAAGAAGAAAGAAGAAGCAACCCTAAGAACAACATACAATAGTGTTTTGCAACTAAGAAGAGAAGAAGAAGAAACCAAATGGCTCCTGGGTACATGGGACATGAATACAGAAAATCACCTGGATACATGTGACACGAATACAAAGCAGTAAAAAACAACAACGAAGAAGCAAAATTAAAATTTCTCAAAAATTGAGTATCAGTTAAACCTTTTCGAAAACGTGATTATAAGTTAAAATGGGGTTGACCAAATAGGGCACCCCATAAATTTTTTAGTGATAAATTAAATGAAAGAAAAATATTTTTAATTGTTCCTATTAGAAATGTGAATAACCTTTTACCAATACATATAATCAAGAAAAAAGGAAAACAAATCATCAATGACGACATTCGAAAGAAAAACAAATCATTTTTGTAACGACCTGATCGGTCATTCTCTGTAGTTGAGCCTCCGTTTTCCGTTTGAAAGATTTCCGCGTGTGTATTGGTGATTATGTGACTTGAGGGAATGGTTGATTTTGTCACGACCTAAAATCCCACCTTAAGGATCGTGATGGCACCTAGTCTCTAAAACTAGGTAAGCTGATCACTTACAACAGTAAAACCAATAAAAACATGATATTATAAAGCATAGTTTAATATAAATACGGAAATAAAGGCGATACAAACCAACACGACAAAATCACAATAAATCCCTAAGACTAGAGAGTATAGAGTCACGAACTCTAACTGAATATATGGAAATAACTCAAATACAAACTGTCCGGATAGAGAATTGACAGTACAAGGGTAAGGAAAGGACTCTAAGGGACAGTGACGATCAAAGCAGCTCTACCTTAAATCCTCACGATCAAAGAAAACTCTCACGGCCTGGATCTACTATCTCCAACACTTAGATCTGCACAAAAATGTACAGAAGTATAGTGTGAGTATACCACGGTCGGTACCTGATCCATGTCTAATCCGCACTCAATAGTGAGTGGAAACAGTTGCTGAAAGAGTAGTACCCAACAAGAGTCGAGGTCGATTTTCACAGGAACTTTAATATGGGTGTTAGGGTATACACTTGATGAGAGCAAATGAAATAACTAAATTGCACTTCCAAACAAAGGATTTTGTTTTCTACTTCTAAATTATCACTAACAATTATAAACTAATGAGAAGAAAATAGAAAGCGAATGATTGTTTTTGTTGTTTTTACCAAATGGTTAAAAAGCCTAGGGATGTGACCTTCACCTAGGCGTTCGCCTAATGGGTTAAGTATGTTAACACTTATTTTATTTTGGGGTGTATTATTGACGAGCTCGAAACACACACTTAAATTATGCTCGCTAATCAAATATAGTATAGTATAATATCGTATCCATAGAAATTTGATTTAAATAGTATTCTCATAGTTTCTAGCTTGATCGCTATCAAAGATGATCAACAATGGAGATTTATATGATTTCTATCTAAAATTAACGAAGATCTAAAACTATTAACTAATGAAAATCAAAACAAGGGAGTTATCAATGGGAGGAAATATTGGTTGATAGGATAGGTGTAAGATAGTTGTTTGGGATCTAACTCTAGATAATTCACTTCTAATATTTAAGTGAGTCTCTCGAATTTACTCAATTATCAGTTCAATCGTTCAGCAAAAACTCATCTCTCGATTAAGTTTCAACCTCACAATATGAGCTAATAATTTAAGCACGTGATGATATGCAAGAATGCGTAGTGGATTGGTCTTTAGCAAAACCTCTTCCTATTATTCTCCTAATTAGGTTTAATTAATGATTCAACTAGCCTCTTTCGATTACTAGGAAGAATATATGAACTCAACCAACAAAATATTGCAAAGATATCACAAGTTATGTCTCTCTCGATTATATGAACGGGTGAATATAGACGCAACAGTTAAATCATCCAAAAAATACTTCAATACATAAAACTAGAGTTATAATCCACAAGCAATCATCAATACACCAAATCCATCAAACCCTAAAGTGAAGTACTCCATAGACATGGAGCAATTCTTCACGAATATAATTAAAGTATAGAAAAATATAAATTCGATCCAAGCTCGGGTCTTGAGTGAGGATGGAATGATGAAATACTTGTGTTTTGCTCCTCCAACTCCTCCTTAGATTTCTTAGGTCTAAAGTATGTCAAAAGTCCAGAAAATAATATTTTTCATGTGTTTATACCAAGTAGGGTCGGGCCTAAATGAAATCACCCTTTCCTAGTCGAAATAGGAAAACATGCAAACTTATTGCTTTTCATGCGTCGCCCAGTGCGTAGCATTAGTGCTTTTTATTGCCAGACCTCAGAAACCCATCCTTTGAACTTTGTCAATTCCTGACATAAAATTACACTGATGCGTCAACCAATGCATCGCTAGTGCGTCGCTCTAGTGCATTTCTTCAGCTGTTGCTTCTTCCTTGATTTTTGACGTCCAGAAGTGATCCTCGACCCCCGAACACGATCCCGACTTAATCCCTTTAGATTTTACTCAGAATTCAAATCTCCAATAGATCGAATTAATTCCATAACATCTACATAACTCAGAATTACTCCTACAAGGCATAAAACACACAATAAGTGCAAAACACTAGCAATTAAAGCTCAAAACAAGTAAAGTGCAGTAAATTAGAGTGCAATAAGAGACTAAAATACGAGATTATAACCTACCATCAATTATTTCTCTCAACTCTACGTTACCCACTCAATACCTCTCGGTCATAGAGTGATTTTACCAGATTTTACTTTCTCAAGCCCAAATGGGTATCAAGCTAAATGGTTGATAAGAGCTCAAGTCGGGTTTTCCCTATCTCTAGTTACAACCCTTTAATTAGGCTAATTAAATTCTTAATTAGCTTAATTTATTGTTAGACAAGCTTTCCTAAACTAGGTCCTTCTTTCTCAAGTAAAGACCAAGTTAAAAAATATGAATCAATGTTTGCAACCATTAATTCTAAAATTAAAGCATAAACAAGGCTAAATAATCAACACTCAATCATAAGAAAGCATTAAATTAAATACACATAAGGTTTATACACTAGGGTTGGGTCACAACCCTAGTAAAAGTTTAGCTACGCATAGTAGAAAATAAAAAACAATAAAGAAGAAATACTAATTAAACTCATTATATAAGATTAAAATGATAAACTATGATGTTGAAATCCAAAAATGATCACAAATTCCTAAAATGAAAAATCAAAACGGCTATAGTTGCTTGAACTTCAAAACTTGACCTAAAATTATGATTCCCGTCTATTTATAGTGACCCAAAATTCGCTGCCAAATATGCCCCTCGGGAGGTTCTGCGGCCGCACGATTTCATGTGCAGTCCGCACATTGCTTTGCCTCGCAGGGACTTGGATTATACAGCCACATGATTTGGTCTGTGGCAGCAAGTCAACTTCTACGGCCTCACAATTCTTGTGCGGCCCACACTTCGGGCAAGGCTTCAAGTCTTGGTCATTTGCACACTCTCTGAACATCTGAATTCTTGTCAGTGCAGACCCTGTTCAGGGGCCGCTCAATTTATGTGCGGCCCGCATTTTTGCTTAAAGTCTGATGGGCTTCTTCACCAATTCTGCAGCTGTAGAGGGAATTCTGCGGTCCGCACTTTCTTCTGCGGCCGCATAAATACCTATGTGGACCGCACTTCTTGTGTATTGCGTCCCTTCTTGCCTTGTGAGTTGGAACACTCCTTTTTGAGTCAGATTTCTTCACGAGAGCCCAAATTCCAACATTCCTGCAATTGGCACACTTTCATTAGTGTTGGGAACATAAATCAGTACTTTCGAACTAAAACAAAAGCAAAAAGGTGCTAATAAGTGATCAAAATCCACGTTTATCAGTACCTAGTAAGTATCAAGACTAACCTTGGTGAAGTAGTAATGAGACTCAAGTCGAGACACTCACTAACCAAATAACATGTGCAAAATATCAAAAACCGGCATAAAGGAATAAAAAAAAGGATCAATAACTGTAATCTCATCAAATTAAGCGATAACCATTTAGAATAAATGAAGGTCCCATTCCGGCAATAAGTCATTCAATAGAATCACACACACACGACACCTCGTGCTCATATTATTAATCATCATCGTATAGCAAAGACCTCATTCCAAATCATAGGACATACCCCGTACGTCAAAGACCTCATGTCAAAATATAAGTCTCACTCGTATGACAATGACCGCGTGCCACAATATAAGTCACACTCGCACGTCAAATACCTCGTGCCACAGCATATACCATAACTGTACGGCAAAGACCTCGTGCTACCATGTAAATCGTACCTGTGTCGGGTATCAATAATATGCTCAAGAGAAATTTATCAAGAATCAAAAATAAAGTAATGCAGGATAGAAACTTCCTTTTATTTTAATCCGTTAGGTTACCAATAACTCAAGCGAATATGAGTTAATAATTCCACGTTGGTAAATCCATCTTGACAGCCAAAATCATCAAGTCATAATAGAGACACAAAGTAGCACATTGGGAATAACACAATAAATCACGTAATATGCATGACACAGACAAGGAAGTCATAAGCACAAGCAAGAATACCCTTTTTTCATCAACAATATGCCCCCAAGCCATTATATATCATCCCCACATAGCCACCCTTATCTCAGCGCGTGCACAACAATAAAGTAAATGCCTGCCTTTTCTCGCCACATGCTTATTAATAATATCCCACCTCGCCACATGCGCAAACCCGATATATATAACCCGCCTTGTCTCGTCACATGTGCAATATCAATAGTAACAATAGCACCGTAGGAACCTCGTGCAAATACCCGAATAATCTGCCCAACAAGTCGACATGTTCCATAATCGTAACTACATATCATGCCAACAATTGTCATCAAGATATAAACTCATAATTTGCCAACACAATGCACAAGGACAAAACAAATAAGGGAATGCGGATGAGTGTTCAACATAATAACATGAATTCAACTAACTCATTTTAGCAACAATCTCACAAACACCCAACTTGGCCAATTTAGGGTATACAAATCTTGAAACATGATCTCTAGCATGGAACATGAACTCAAGTAATTATCCAAAGTGAATACATGAAGAGCAAGGAATGCTCAAGCAAATCAAGGTAATAAGAACAACATCGAGGCAAATCCGGTCATAATTCATACATATGACTGTGCACACACTCGTCACCTCATGTACATGTCGATCTATGACGATCCGATAGGTCGTTTTGAGCACTAACCCTTATTTTTGTATTTTGATATCTCTGTTAGATTCGTTTGATATTTCTTGGTTTACGTGCGTGATCCATGTCTCTTTTTGAAAAGCTTTTATGCAAAAATTTTAAAAAAATAAGATTTTTGGTTTTAACAATAACTTGAGTTGACTACGGTCATCATTTTGGATAAACGACCCTAGATCGGTATTTTGACGATCTTGGAAGATCTGTATTGTGATTTTGGACTTGAGAGTATTCCCGAAATTGAATTCACAAGTCCCTAACTTGATTTGACTTATTTTGCTGAAAGCTAGTAATTTAAAGGTTTGAAAATTTGCTAGGTTTGACCGTTGGTTGACATTGTAGTTAATGGGTTCAGATTTCAATTTTGGGACTTGGTATAGGTCCGTTTTAAAATTTGTGACTGCAAACTTTGGTGCAATTCGGAATTGATTTGATATGATTTGGACGCTTAGATGTGATTTTAGAAATTCTTGAGCTTCTTTGAAAACTTCATGCATTTTGATGTTCGATTGATAGTTATAGGTATTATTTTGGTGTTTTGATTGCACAAGCGAATTCATATGATGTTATTACACTTGTATGCATGTTTGGTTTAGATCCCGAGGGGTTCGGGTGAGTTTCAGACGCATTTCAGATGAGTTTGGATAGTTTGAAGTCAGCTAGTATCTTTCCAGCTCTGTTGTAGATCTCGCTTTTGTAATGTATGGATCGCAATTGCAAGCCTCGCTTTTGCGAACAATAGATCTCATTTGCGAGCATGGGCTGGGCTGGGTTAATCTCACAATTGCGAGGAGCTTGTTCGCATTTGCGAACTATTAGGGGTCGTAATTGCGATCTCAGAATCGCATTTGTGACTCAGTGTGCTTTCTGGTGGTCTTCGCAATTGCGAAGGTAGGTCTGTTCACAATTGCGAATATTTTATAGCAATTGCGACTTCTGAACTTCTGAGGCAGGGTTCACATTTGTGACCCTTGTCTAGCATTTGCGATATTCGCAATTGCGAGCATGACTTTGAAATTTCGACATCCGCAGCTGGGTAAAAGAGGGGAACATCGGGACTTAGCTTAATTTACATCATTTCTCAACTCTAAACACTCTAGAGGCGATTTTCCAAGAGTTTATTCTTCCCAAATTCATTGGTAGTTCTTTATTTCATTTATTTTCAATTCCCCATTACTTTTTTTTATGTGTTTTCAACATCAAATCTAGGATTTCCATGGTAGAAATTAGTGATTTAGGTAGAATTGGGGATTTTGTAAAATTGAGATTTAGACCTCAAATTGTGGTCAGATTTCAAAATAAATCACATAACCGGGCTCAGGGGTGAACGGGTAATCGAGTTTTGGTCCTAACCTCGGGTTTTTGACCAAGCGAGCATGGGGTTGACTTTTTCAAAAATGATAAAATTGGAACCTTTTTCTAAAGCTTATTTTGAACTGTTTGATCGATAATTTGTTAGATTTGGTTGTTTGGAGGCTTGTTCAAAAGGCAAAGCCGTGGTTGATTGATTTCCTTGATTGCGGAGCGAGGTAAGTCTCGTGGTTCACCTTGACTTGAGGGATTGGGACTTGTTGGCCTATTTGCTGTGTGTTTTATGTGTGGGGACAACGTATATGTAAGGCGGCGAGTATCTATGTGTTGTCACTGGGTTAAAGCATGCGGGTGGAAGTTGTTTCTTTGTATTATATTGTTTCATTGATTATGTTTTCCGTATTTAGGTTAGAATGTTACATATTTTAATTATTCTTTTTCTATTTATTGTTTATTTCAAAGATGTCGAATATTTTGAAAGTTGAGTTTGATATCATGACACCACAATTGAAGTGAAATTGTTTCTCGCCATGATTTATTATTCGAACATGTATTGTTGTTTGGTGAGGATGAGAGAAAAGCACGAAGGCTGTTGCCGTGCCCTATTAGCATTCATTATCATATATTGAGAGATTTAAGAGTAAAAGCACGAAGGGTGATGCCGTGCCATTTATCATTTCATTTCCTTGTTTGATTTCTGATTTTAGTGATTTTCCTTGGTTACATGGTTTCTTATTTCGGAAAATGATATTTTGTGATTTCATACGTGCAGTTTCTATGATATCTCCCCCTTCTCATGTCCCCTCCTAGTTAATATTTTATTGTTCTACTTGTTATTTTGCCGCTTCGTGTATATATATATATATATTTGTACATAGTTTTTATGTAGGTGTCTTGTCATAGCCTCGTCACTATCTTGTCGAGGTTAGGCTCGGTACTTACGGAGTACATTGTGTTCGTTATACTCATACTACACTTGTGCATTTCTTGTGTAGATGTTGGTATTGGTCCCAGCGGTGCTTAGAGGTGCTTCAGCTCAGATCACTTAGCTTCAGAAATTTGAGGTAGAACAACTTGCGTTCGCAGGCTTTGAATTCCCCTTCCATTCCCTATCTTTACTGTTTATCTCTTTCGAATAGTTGTATTATTTTAGACTATGCTTGTAGACTTCTAGTTGCTCATGTACTTGTGACTTCGGATTTCTAGGAGTAGTTAGTATCACATTGCTTATGTTCGCATTGTGTTAAGTTTGGAGTTTATCTCTTGTTTAATGTCATTACTTAGAAATATTTGTTAAAATTGGTTAATTTCTTTATTAACGTCGGTTTGCCTAGCAAGTGGATGTTAGGAGCCATCACGGTCTCGAGGTTGGGAATTCCGGGTGGTGCTAAGTTTGTATCAGAGCACTAGGTTGCCTAGGTATCACGAGTCATGGGCAAGCTTGGTAAAATCTGGAGGATCGGTACAGAAACGTTTGTACTTATCTTTCAAAGGCTATAACACTTTAGGAAAATTTCACTTCTTTCCTTTTCTATTGTGCAATTTATTTGCGCTATTAAAGATTGAACCATTTTACTCTTGTTCTCTCGCAGATGGTGAGAACTCGCACAACGTCTACTGCCGGGCAGGAGCCAAAGCCCCCTGTTGCAGCCACTACCAAGGGTAGGGGCCGAGGCAGAGGTAGAGCTCATCCTACATCAGGAGCAGCATCACCCATGGTGGAGCCTCATAGTGATCATGAAGAGGAGGTTCCAGCTCAGACTGCGCTAGTCGGACCCGCTCAGGTCCCGGAGGGATTAATTGCCACTCTCATACTTCAGGACACTCTAGTTCACTTAGTTGGATTCATGGAGAGTGTGGCTTAGACCAGAGTATTTCCTATAGCACCACCGTCTCTCAGGCTGGGGGAGGAGCAAAAACTCGCATCACTCACACTCCGGAGCAGATGGATCCCCTATACCAGACTCTGGTATCTCCAGCAGTTGGGGTAGTTCAGCTAGTTGTTGCTACACAGCCCGGAAAGAGGCCCGCGATATCTCCAAGCTCTTTCCTGCTTATTATAGCGGTGCACCCTCTGAGGACCCAAAGGATTACTTAGACTATTTCCATAAGGTGTCGTGCAACATATGTATTGTTGAGTCGAATGAAGTAGCCTTTGAAGTATTTCAGATGACCGATTTGGCCAAGAGATGGTGGCAAGATCATGTGCGGAGCACACCAGCTGGTTCACCTCCACACAATTGGGATCAACTCTCGCAACCTTTTCTGGAGAAGTTCATTCCGTTCACTTAGAGAGAGGAGTACCGTAGGCAGTTTGAGCGCCTTCAACACGGTAGCATGAGTTTTACCCAGTGTGAGACCCGATTTTTGGACCTAGCTCACCATGCAGTTATTTTACTCTCTACTGAGAGGGAGAGGGTGAGGAGGTTTATTGATGGTCTTACTTTCAGTATTAGGATACAGATGGCCAAGGAGACCGAAGATGATATTTCTTTTTCAAAGGGCCATAGAGATTGTTAGGCAGATTGAGATGATTTGTGGTCAGAGTAGGAAGGCAGTATCTGAGAAGAGGCCTCGTCATTTTGGTAGTTTCAGTGGTGCCTCGTCTGGAGGCAGGGGTTCATTTTGTAGAGGCTATCCTCCCAGGCCGTTTCAGTCAGTGCTTCAGGCATCCCATGGTGCTTTGGGTAGTCGTGGTTCTTATGGGTCTCATCCTGAGTAGCTAGCGTATAGCGCACCATAAACTCCTATTAGTGAACCTCCTATCTAGAGTTATTAGGGTGGTTATCTAGGTCAACATGGCCATTCCAGGGTCAGTAGTCACAACAGCCGCGAGCTTGTTATTGTCATGCCCCAACCTCGGGGAGCGCGATCGATGCTCAACCGAGTGAACCCAGTCGAGCAATCCTATTAAACCTTTCCTACCCGATTCATTCATAATCCAAAAAGGGATCGCATCACCATTTGTAAAACAGGGGAGAGATAAGTTATATAAATATATAAACGTTGCTAGTTCATTTTTCCTTATATACATTATGCTATAGTTGCGTTTCCAAAATACAAATCGATCCAATGACCACCCCAACATACATACATGACCCACATAAACGTCTACAGAGCCTCTAAGGGTACAAAAGAGCAACATGACAATGCCGGCAACAAGGCCCCAGCTATACCTCAAAATATGAAAACTTATACAAAAGGACTACATGACCCCTGGGAGAAATGCGGCTCACCAAAACTGATGTGAGTAGAGAAAGAGAGCACCATTATCTGCGATCGGCAGTATCTGCGATGGAACTACCTACATCCATTCAAAGATGTAACACCCAAGGCAAAAGGGACGTTAGTACTGTCGAATAGTACTAGTATGTAAGGCAAATACCAATCTCAGCAGAATGAATAGTAAACAAAGAGAAGGCAGTCATAATAATCAATAAGTACTTCATATAAATACAAAGAAACACCAAGTAAGGATCATATAGTTTCCAATTCAATCTCTCCATCTTTTTAGTTTAATAATCTTTAGTGCCAAAGCCACAACTCACAATGCCACCGTATTTTTACACGGAGTCTGTTCTCGTCCTGACCGGCTAAGCCATCTCAAGTAAGACATATCCTTATCCACAATGTAAATCAATAATTCCAACACGAATGCCACCATGTGTACAACATGGCGTCCGATCTCGGCCCGATCGGCTAAGCCATCTCACTTGAGACATAACCTCTTTCAATTGTTCACTCAATTCACATTTCTTTCCCATTTTTCGTTACATAGCACAAATAACCTCATTTATTAAGTAGTCCTTCTCACTTGGGAACATTCTACAATTAAAGTCTTTCCCTTTTTATTCGTTCAAATAACATCATAATTCATATCGATAAGTACCATCCCATAAGGCATTGCATACATAAGGGAAGGAGCTTGGAAAATCATAATTACGTTCACAAATAACATGATCACATGGTAACCATCTAAAACAATTAGGGAACATAAATCATTCAATCCAACACACTAAGGCAAACAATTCTAATATGATCAAGTTGGAACTTACACCAATCATTCGGACACTAGGAGTTCGATTCTAAGAAGAAGAGAGTTATCCATACATACCTCAATTGCGCTTCTTTAGACTCTACAATTATCCAGAACCCTTAGCAACTTCAATCTATTTTAGCAATATACAAATTGAGCCCAGAATTAGCAAAGCGGTCATGGTTCTAGCTCACTTTTTTCCCACACTCTTTATCACACATGCATGCAAGATAAACCACCCTCATACCTATGAAGTATCACCCTAGTACCCCATTATAGCTATATTTGAAATTAAGAGCTGGGGTGATGAAGCTTTACCTTTTAGGATGAAGAATTTGGCGCTCTACTTGAATATTTCCAAAGCTTTGAGTGATGGTTGAAGATCAATTTGATAAAAAATTAGGCCTTCCCTCTAGAACCCTCTCTCTCACTCTAGAAATATTAGAAATGAGCTTCAAAATAGACTAAAGGGGTACTTTAACGGAATGTGGGTCGGGTTTTAATGTAAGAAAAAGGGTGCCCCGACACAGATCTACGGTCGCGTATGCGACAAATGGTTATGCGGTCCCCAAAGTGACCGCAAAAATGGACCTCAGGGGCCTACACTTTCGCCCTAGATATGCAACCAGTATGCGGTCCACATACTTGTTCTGCGGTCGCATAATGCACCGCAGAACTCCCTCCGTAGAAACCCAAGAGGAATTATGCGACCAACATGCGGTCCGCATAGTGATTATACGGTCACATAATCGACCATAAAACTAACCTTGCCAAACTTTCTGCTTCACTCTGCAGCCATTATGCGGTCCGCAGAGTGATTATGCGGCCGCATAATGGGCCACAGAAATGCGTTCTTCTGCAAAATATTTTCCTCTAAGTCCGTAGGGTACTGTTCAATCCAAAAAGTCTGAACCAAGAATTTCTACTATAGTAACGCATGAATCTATCTTGGCACCACGAAACCCCATGTTTTTGGTTAAAAGCTTTTTACGGGTACTTACAATTATACTTGTGGCGATCCGAGGCACGTTTCTAGATTTTACCCTAGGTCACAGGGAGGCATGCCACATCAGAGTTCTCGTGCCATGGTTACGGCACCGGTTGCTTCACTACCCGCTAAGGCTACTAGAGGTAGAGATCAGGCCATTAGAGGTGGAGGTCAAGCTGTTAGAGGTGGAGGCCAGCCAACTAGAGGCCATCCGAGAAGCGGAGGTTAGAGTGATGGGCCCCACCCCATTTTTAAGCACTTCCAGCCTCATCTGAATGATTTGTGTTGAAATATATATGTTCAATATGTATACCAAATGCCTTTATCATGTTATGTAATCATTTGAGAATGTGTTCAAAGTATGAGTTGTGCATTAAAAATGTTTCGACTTCAAGCCAAGTCCAAACGAATGCTATTATGCCAAATCTTGTGAAAAATCTCTATGTGCCTAAGACTCTTAAGTTCTCACATGTGTACTAAAAATGTTGATTTGAAATTAATTGTTGTGGATGATGGTGATGATGTTTGAAAGTGAAAAAGGTGATCATGAAATACTAAATACGACCGATGTGCCAAGAATAATTTTATAATTGTGGCCACTAGTGCCAATGAAATGAAAAGATGTGAAAGAAGTATGAAATGAGATGTTTGGTATAAAAAGGATGATGTCTCGAATGAGACGGCCTAGCTGATCGGGTCATGATCGGACGCCATGCCGCACACATGGTGGTGATTGTGCTGGAAATTGTAAATTGAAATTGTGATTGTGGTTGATGTCTCTAATGAGATGGCCTATCCGATCGGGTCGTGATCGGACTCCGTGCTAAAAGTAAGGTGGTATTGGTATTGTGAATATTAGTATAGGGAACGATGGCATATTAGTGTTAAAGATCTCCCAACTTAAGATATGGAAATTAATTTGAACACTATCTTGATCCGAATTTGAGGTTTGATGTTGTTTGTGGCTTCCAGTGATATTATGATTGTTATTCCTTGTATAATTTATGATTCTATTGAGAGGGTGTTTTGTCATTCATACTAGTACTATTCCTATATACTAACGTCCTTTTTGCCGGGGGCGCTGCATCTTCAATAGATGCCGGTGGTTCTACAACAGGAGATATTAATTAGCGATAACGGTACACCCTCTTCCAAGCTGACTTGGTGAGCCCCACTTCATTTCGGGGTCATGTATATTTTTTTCCTTGTGTATTGTGTTTGAGGTATAGTAGGGGCCTTATTGCCAGCATTATCATCGTACTCTTCTGTATCTATTAGTGAATCCATAGACAAAGTGTGGGTTGTATATTGGTACTGGGGAAGTCAAACCATATTATGTTATGTTGGAATTACTTGTTCCACTTTAGACCATGAAAATGTGTGTAATTGGAGACTTTAAAATGAATTAACTTATGGTGATGAATTGGTATTGTATACATGGTCTCCTTATCGTATAATTAACAAAAATATGTATTTGTTTTGTATTCATAAGTGAGTTTGGGTAGAAAGTATCTATCAAGCTTGTTTGGCATGTATAGTAACGCAGGAATCTATCTTGGCACCACAAAACCCTGAGTTTTTGGTTAAATATTTTTTACAGGTCCTTACATCCTCCCCCACTTAAGATCATTCGTTCTCGAATGAGGATCAAGGTTCACTTAACACAGTTTCAGTTATGCTACATACCATCAGCCCCAAATTTGCCTAACTTCCTAACTTCCTGAAAATTTCGCCAGAGTTTCCTTTGTATTTACGCCTATCCACCTGTCAGAGAGCCCCCGAAGCATACCTTAGCAACATATAAAGAATTAAATAACACAATAAAATGCAAAATAGCACCAACCGAAGCCTCATGGGGGACATATAGCTAGAAAGGAGTGTCCTTATATTAGCCGAACAAGTGATACAAACTTT
>AWOL01S0058199.1:29912-72827 GCA_000715115.1 Nicotiana otophora | reverse complement strand
GGGGGGGGGGGGGATTTATAGAGATATTACATGGCTATTCAAATAAATTAGGGCACTTCTCTTTCATTTCATTCTCGGCTTTTCAAGTTACTTCTTCGACTTGCTGGTTTCTCCATAATACCTTTACGGATGCATTTTGTTTGTCCCTCAACTTTCAGACCTGTCTGTCAAGGATAGCAATCAGAATTTCTTCATATGACAATTCTTCACTAACCTCGACGGTCTCAACTGGCACAATAGCAGACGGATCTCCAACTACCTTCTTCAACATGGACACATGGAATACCGGGTGCACTAATGACATCTCAGGTGGTAGCTCAAGCTTGTACGCCACCTGGCCTATCCTTCGAATGATTCTGTACGGCCAGACATACCTCGGACTTAATTTCCCTTTCTTTCCAAACCGAATCATCCCCTTCATGGGATATACCTTCAAGAACACCCAATCGTCTTCCTTGAACTCTAAGTCTCTACGATGAACATCCGAATAGGAGTTTTGATGACTCTGAGCAGTTATCAACTGCTCTTGTATAATATTAACCTTTTCCATAGCCCAATGCACAAGGTCTGGTCCTATTAGTTTAGCTTCTCCAACCTCGAACCACCCAATCGGCGATCTACATCTTCTACCATACAAGGCCTCAAACAACGCCATCTGAATACTGGCATGGAAGTTGTTGTTATAAGAAAATTCTATGAGCAACAAATGATCATCACAGCTACCCTTTAAGTCAAGCACACAAGCACGGAACATGTCCTTAAGCGTCTGAATAGTCCGCTCTGCTTGCCCGTCAGTCTGTGGATGGAAACCCATACTAAGCTTTACCTACGTACCCAAACCTTTCTGAAATGTCTTCCAGAAATTAGCTGTGAACTGGGCCCCTCAATCGGAAATGATGGAAACTGGAGTGCTGTGAAGCTTGACTATCTCCTTGATATACAATATAGCATACTGTTCCGCAGTGTCGGTGGATTTAACCGGCAAAATGTGAGATGATTTCGTGAGTCGATCCACAATCACCCAAATTGAGTTAAACTTACGCGGAGTGCACGGTAAACCTACCACAAAATCCATATTGATCATTTCCCATTTCCACATTGGAATTTCTATACTCTGAGCTAACCCATTGGGCCTTTGATGCTCGGCCTTCACCTGTTAGCAGTTTGAACATTTTGCCACAAAGTCTGCCACACCCGTCTTCATGTCATTCCACCAGTAAACTTCCTTGAGGTCATGATACATTTTCGTAGAACCTGGGTGTACGGAATATCTAGAAGTATGAGCTTCTGCCATGATTCTTTCCCAGAGACCATCTACGTTTGGAACATATAACCACCCTTTGTACCGTAGTGTACCGTCATCCATGCCAAGAGAAAAATCCGTAGTCTTATGTATATGAATCCCTTCCTTCAGCTGCACCAACACTGGATCATTGTATTGCTTCTCCTTGACCTCCGTCACAAGCGATGATTCCGCCCTATTCCGTACAATCACTCCCCCTTCATTAGAGTCTGCAAGACGAACACCCAAACTGGCCAACTGGTGAACCTCCCGGGCCAAGGGCCTTTGACATGCCTCCAAGTGAGCCAAACTACCCATAGATTTTCGACTAAGAGCATCCACCACCACATTAGCTTTCCCCGGAGGATACAAAATGTCGATGTCATATTCTTTGAGCAATTCAAGCCACCTTCTCTGCCTTAAGTTCAATTCCTTCTGCTTGAAAATGTACTGAAGACTCTTGTGGTCCGTGAATACATATACATGGACCCCATACAAATGATGACACCAAATCTTTAATGCAAAAACCACCACCGCAAGTTCTAAGTCATGAGTTGGATAATTCTTTTCATGATTCTTAAGTTGCCTTGAAGCATATGAGATAACCTTACTATGTAGCATTAATACACACCCAACACCGATCCTTGAAGCATCACAATACACCACAAACCCCTCGGTACCCTATGGCAGGGTCAATACCGGCACCAAAGTCAATCTTGATTTCAATTCCTGGAAGCTTCTTTCACAAGCATCAGACCACTGGAACTTAACCACCTTCTGCGTCAATTTAGTCAATGGAGAGGCAAGTGTAGAGAACCCCTCCACGAACCTCCTATAATACCCGGCCAAACCCAAGAAACTACGAATCTCTATTGGAGTAGTAGGTCCAGGCCAATCCTTCACCGCCACAATCTTTTGAGGATCAACCTTAATTCCTTCTCCGGAGACGACATGACCCATGAATGTAACAGATTCAATCCAAAAGTCACATTTTGAGAACTTTGCATATAATTGGTGGTGATGAAAAGTCTGAAGAACTGTCCTGAGGTGGTCGGTGTGATCCTCTCAACTTCGTGAATATACAAGGATGTTGTCAATGAATACTATCACAAAGGAGTCAAGAAACGACTTGAAGAACTGATTCATAAGATCCATGAAAGCCGCCGGGGCATTTGTTATCCCGAAAGACATTACCAAAAATTCAAAGTGCCCATCCCGGGTTTTGAAAGCCGTTTTCGAAATATCCTGCTCCCTTACCTTCAATTGATGGTACCCGGACCGCAAATCAATTTTGTAGAAGAACTTAGCACCTTGAATTTGATCAAACAAATCATCTATCCTTGGCAATGGATATTTATTTTTGATTGTGACCTTGTTGAGATGCCGGTAGTCAATACACATTCGCAGCGATCCATCTTTCTTTCTGACAAAGAGAACCGGTGCGCCCCAAGGAGACACACTCGGTCGGATGAAACCTTTCTCTAGCAAATTCCTTAGTTGTTCCTTTAGCTCTTTTAATTCTGCTGGCGCCATTCTATAAGGTGGAATGAATATAGGCTGCGTGGCTGACATCACATTAATTCCAAAATCAATCTCCCTGTCTAGAGGAATTCCAGGAAGCTCATTCGGAAAGACATCGGTGAATTCATTCACAATTGGTACAGATTTAAGGGCAGGCACCTCGACAGCGGTGTCCGTAACTCAAACGAAATGATAAATATATCCCTTTTTGATTATCTTTGTGGCCTTAAGGTAAGAAATAAACCTACCTTTTGGCATAAAATTATTCCCCTCCCACTCAATAGTTGGCTCATTAGGAAACTCAAGCCTCATAATTCTGGTTCGGCAGTCGAGTTTGGCAAAACATGAATAGAGCCAGTCCATTCCCATTATTATATTAAAATCAATCATCCCCAGCTCAATGAGATCAGCCATGGTTTCCCGATCACGCACCATGACAACACAATCTCTATAAACCCGTGCGGCCGTAATAGACTTGGCAACTGGGGTAGATAGAGAACGTCTCATGAAGCTGTTCCGGTTCTATCCCAAAGCTCGTAGCAACATAAGGAGTACCATAAGACAAAGAATATCTGAGATCAATAAGGGCATACAAATCATGAGATTGAACAATCAATATACCTGTGACGACATCTGGGGAAGCCTCCGCAGTCTGTCGACCACTCATAGCATAGAATCGGTTGGGTCCCCCTGAACTCTGTGCGACACCCCTAGCTGCACCACGCCTTGTGGGTGCTAGAGAGCCTCGAGCTGGAGGGTGTGCTGAAGATGTAGCAGGCGCAGGACTGGATGACTAAGTTGTGCCCCTACCTGCACCTTGACGGGATGCACGACACTCCCTCTGAATATGGCCTCTCATTCCGCATCCGTAACATACTTGCATATACAGGTAGCACCCTCCCAAATGTATCCTCCCACACTTAGGGCATGGGGCCCTCTGTTGCTGCTAGAACCTCCCTGGTGATCATCCCTTATGGTGGAACCCCTGCTGCCCTGACCGGGCCTAAAGCGACTCCTCCGCTGCTGACCGTGCCCTGATGGCGGGGCACTAGCTGAAGGCTGAGCATAAGACTGGGACGGCCCTGATGATCCTGCCCGAAAAGCTGATCTCCACCTCCGAACGAATCCCCAAGGTTTCCTGCTGATCGGGCCCTACTACTACCTTCTCGTTCCATCCCGAGCTTTAATTTTCGAGCCTCTGTAGCTTGGGAAAATGCCACCATCTTTCCATAGTTCATGTCAGAATTTAGAGCAGCTGTCACGACCTTATTAATAACCAAAGGGCTAAGGCCTTGCACAAATCAACGCACCCTAGCCTCCATAGTCGGCATCATATGAACAACATACTTTGACAGGCACACGAACTCCATGTGATACTCTTACACACTCTTACTGCCCTGTTTAAGGGTCTCAAACTCCACAACACGGGCTGACTTAGTCTCGGCAGGCAAGAAATAGTCTATGAAGGCATCCGCAAACTCACTCCATCTCGCCGGAGGGCTCCCGTCCTCACGGGAATCCTCCCACATCTCAAACCAGGAATATGCCACCCCTTTCAAAGGATAGGAGGCCCCTCTCTCCGTCTCAATAGCACGCATAACTCAGAGAGTCTTATGCATCTCATTAATGAAATCCTGAGGGTCTGCCCCGGGATCAGTACTTGTGAACACTGGAGAGTCTAACTGAAGGAACATGTTTACCCTGGAACTGGAAGAATCTCCTTGCAAAGCTAAATGTGATGGGTGCAACATTTGACCTCTGAGCCTGGGAAGCTACTAACTGAGTCAGCATCTGAATAGCTCCCCTAATATCCCCATCAAAAATACCGGAACCTGGAGCTGGGTTTGGAGGTGGAACAAGTATATCGGCGGGAGGGATTGTGGCACCCTCCGCGGGTGTAGGAACTGGGGTAGTCTGTTCTGGAGTAGACGAATCAGGCAGTGTGATAGTAGGGGGATTACCCTTATCCGCATTATCAAGTAGGGGATCAATAGCCATTCCTGGGGTGGCATTGGCTTCTTGGCCAATTCTCGCTGTCTTCTTAGGTACCATTTACTGAAAGTTAGAATAATGCACGAGTTAGAAGAGGACAACCTTACATTCCGCTCCATCGCACTAAATAGAACAACAACGAAGGGTATTATTCCTAAATATCCAAGTAGCCCCCTAATTATAGATGTGATCGACAACACACCAATAAGAAGGGCTCTACTAGATACAGTTTCGAGACATCCTAGGACACTTTAAAACCTTAGGCTCTGATACCAAGTTTGTCATGCCCCAACCTCGAGGAGCGCGACCGGTGCTCAATTGAGTGAACCCGGTCGAGCAAGCCTATTAAACCTTTCCTACCCGACTCATTCATAATCCAAAAAGGGATCGCATCACCATTTGTACAACAGGAGAGAGATCAGTTATATAAATATATAAACGTTGCTAGTTCATTTTTCCTTATATACATTATGCCATAGTTGAGTTTTCAAAATACAACTCGATCCAACGACCACCCTAACATACATACATGACCCACATAAATGTCTACGGGGCCTCTAAGGGTACAAAAGAGAAACATGACAATGCCGCCAACAAGGCTCCAGCTATACCTCAAAATATGAAAACTTATACAAAAGAAGGACTACATGACCCCTGGGAGAAATGGGGCACACCAAGCCTGATGTGAGTAGAGAAAAAGAGCACCACTATCTGCGATCGGCAGTATCTGCGATGGAACCACCTACATCCATTCAAAGATGCAACGCCCAAGGCAAAAGGGACGTTAGTACCATTGAATAGTACTAGTATGTAAGGCAAACACCAATTTCAGTAGAATGAATAGTGAAACAAAGAGAAGGCAGTCATAATAATCAATAAGTACTTCATAGAAATACAAAGAAACACCAAGTAAGGATCACATAGTTTCCAATTCAATCTTTCCATCTTTTTAGTTTAATAATCTTTAGTGCCAAAGACACAACTCACAATGCCACCGTGTTTTTAGACGGAGTCTGGTCTCGGCTCGACCGGCTAAGCCATCTCAAGTGAGACATATCCTTATCCACAATGTAAATCAATAATTCCAACACGAATGCCACCATGTGTACAGCATGGCATCTGATCTCGGCCCGATCGGCTAGGCCATCTCACTTGAGACATAACCTCTTTCAATTGTTCACTCAATTCACATTTCTTTCCCATCTTTCGTTACATGGCACAAACAGCCTCATTTATTAAGTAGTCCTTGGCACTTGGGAACATTTTATAATTCAAGTCTTTCCCTTTTTATTCGTTCAAATAACATGATAAATCATATCGATAAGTACCATCACATAAGGAATTGCACACATAAGGGAAGGATCTTGGAAAATCATAATTACATTCTCAAATAGCATGATGCCATGGTAACCATATAAAACAATTAGGGAACATAAATCATTTAATCCAACACACTAAGGCAAACAATTCTAGTATGATCAAGTTGGAACTTACACCAATTATTCGGACACCAGGAGTTCGATTATAAGAAGAAGAGAGTTAGCCATACATACATCAATTGCATTTCTTTAGACTCTACCATTATCCGGAACCTTTAGCAACCTCAATCTATTTTAGCAATATACAAATTGAAACCAGAATTAGGAAAACGTTCATGGTTCTAGCTCACTTTTCCCCCACACTCTTTATCACACATGCATGCAAGATAAACCACCCTCATACCCATGAAGTATCACCCTAGTACCCTATTATAGCTATGTTTGAAATTAAGAGCTGGGGTGATGAAGCCTTACCTTTTAGGATGAAGAATTTGGCGCTCTACTTGAATATTTCTAAAGCTTTGAGTGATGGTTGAAGATTAATTTGATGAAAATTTAGGCCCTCCCTCTATAACCCTCTCTCTCACTCTAGAAATATCAGAAATGAGCTTCAAAATAGACTAAAGGGGTGTTTTAACGGAATGGGGGGCGGGTTTTAAATTAAGAAAAAGGGTGCCTCGACACAGGTCTGCGATCGCATAATGGTTATGCGGTCTGCAAAGTGGCCGCATAAATGGCCCTCAGGGGCCTAAACTTTCGGCCCAGATATGCGACCAGTATGCGGTCCGCATACTTATTCTGCGGTCGCATAATGCACCGCAGAACTCCCTCCGCAGAAACCCAAGAGGAATTATGTGACCAATATGCGGTCTGCATAGTAATTATGTGGTCGCATAATCGACCGCAAAACTCACCTCAAATTGGTCAAACTTTCTGCTTCACTCTGCGGCCATTATGCGGTCTGCAGAGTGATTATGCGGCCTCATAATGTGCCGTCGAAACGCGTTCTTCTGCGAAACATTTTCCGCTAAGTCCGTAAGGTACTGTTCAATCCAAAAAGTCTGAACCAAGAATTTCTACTATAGTAATGCAGGAATCTATCTTGGCATCCCGAAACCCCGAGTTTTTGGTTAATAGGTTTTTACGGGTCCTTACAGTAATACTTGTGGAGATCCAAGGCACGTTGCTAGATTTTGCCCTAGGTCACAGAGAGGCATGCCATATCAGAGTTCTCGTGCCATGGTTACGGCACCGGCTGCTTCACTACCCGATAAGGCTGCTAGAGGTAGAGATCAGGCCATTAGAGGTGGAGGCCAGCCAACTAGAGGCCATCCGAGAAGTGGAGGTCAGAGTGATGGGCCCCGACCTCATTTTTAAGCACTTCCAGCCTCATCCGAATGATTTGTGTTGAAATATATATGTTCAATATGTATACCAAATGCTTTTATCATGTTATGTAATCATTTGAGAATGTGTTCAAAGTATGAGTTGTGCATTAAAAAGGTTTCGACTTCAAGCCAAGTCCAAACGAAGGCTATTATGCCAAATCTTGTGAAAAATCTCTATGTGCCTAAGACTCTTAAGTTCTCACATGTGTACTAAAAATGTTGATCTGAAATTAATTGTTGTGGATGATGGTGATGATGTTTGAAAGTGAAAAAGGTGATCATGAAATACTAAATACGACCGATGTGCCAAGAATAATTTTATAATTATGGCCACTAGTGCCAATGAAATGAAAAGATGTGAAAGAAGTATGAAATGAGATGTTTGGTATAAAAAGGATGATGTATCGAATGAGATGGCCTAGCTGATCGGGTCATGATCTGATGCCATGCCGCACACATGGTGGTGATTGTGCTGGAAATTGTAAATTGAAATTGTGATTGTTGTTAATTTCTCTAATGAGATGGCCTATCTGATCGGGTCGTGATCGGACTTCATGCTAAAAGTACGGTGGTATTGGTATTGTGAATATTAGCATAGGGAACGATGGCATATTGGTGTTAAAGCTCTCCCAACTTAAGATATGGAAATTAATTTGAACACTGTCTTGATCCGAATTTGAGGTTTGATGTTGTTTGTGGCTTCCAGTGATATTATGATTGTTATTCCTTGTATTATTTATGATTCTATTGAGAGGGTGTTTTGTCATTCATACTAGTACTATTCCTATGTACTAATGTCCCTTTTGCCGGGGGCGCTACATCTTCAATGGATGCCGGTGGTTCCACAGTAGGAGACATTGATCAGCGGTAGCGGTACACCCTCTTCCCAGCTGACTTGGTGAGCCCCACTTCATTTCGGGGTCATGTATATTTTGTTCCTTGTGTATTGTGTTTGAGGTATAGCAGGGGCCTTATTGCCAGCATTATCATAATACTCTTTTGTATCTATTAGTGGCTCCATAGACAAAGTATGGGTTGTATATTGGTGCTGGGGAAGTCAAACCATATTATGTTATGTTGGAATTACTTGTTCCACTTTAGACCATGTAAATGTGTGTAATTGAGACTTTAAAATGAATTAACTTATGGTGATGAATTGGTATTGTATACATGGTCTCCTTATTGTATAATTAACAAAAATATGTATTTGTTTTGTATTCATAAGTAAGTTTGGGTAGAAAGTATCTAACAAGCTCGCTTGAGCGAGTTCACTCAGTTGAGCGCTGGCCGCGCTCTCCGAGTTCGGGATGTGACAAACTTGGTATCAGAGCCTAAGGTTTTAAAGTTTCCTAGAATGTCTCTGAGCCATGTCTAGTAGATTCCTTCTTATCGGTGTGTTGTCGACCACATCTCTAATTAGGATGCTACTTGGGCATTTAGGAATAATACTCTTCTTTCAAGTTCTCAATCATTCGATAAAGCTGATTGTACGATTTTTCCTCCTTTAACTCGTGCGTTGCTCTAATTTTCAGTACATGGTGCCTAAAAATAGGCAAGAACTGGCCAAAGAGCCAATGTCACCCTAGGAGTGGCAGTGAATTCTATATTTGATGATGCGGGTGAACACCCGAGGGGTGAGGATATCCTTCCAGTTACTACACTACATGATTCTAATATAACTGATCTGACCGCACCGGTCCCTACACCTACTAAGGGTGCAACGGTCCCTCAAACTAATATTCCAGCTCCACCTCCATCTCCAACTTCCGATTCTGGTATTTTTGATGTTGATCTTAGGGTAGCCATACAGATGTTGGCTCAGATAGTGGCTTCCCAGGCCCAGAGATCAAATGTTACACCCACTTCTTCAAGTCAGCCAGGGGATTCTGCTAGTTCTAGGGTGAACAAGTTTCTTCAGTTAGATCCTCCAGTGTTCACAGGAACTAATCCAGAGGAGGACCCCCAGGACTTCATTAATGAGATGCATAAAACTCTCCGAGTTATGAGTTCTACCGAGATAGAGAAAGTGGAGTTGGCCTCCTACCGCCTGAAAGAGGTGGTATATTCTTGGTTTGAGATATGGGAGGAGTCTCGTGTAGAACGGAGCCCTCCGACGAGGTGGAGTGAATTTGCCGATGTCTTTATTGATTATTTATTGCATGCCAATATTAAGGCAGCCCGTGCCGCTGAGTTTGAGAACCTGAGGCAAGGTGTCCTGAGTGTGTGGGAATACCATATGAGATTTGCACACCTGTCCAAGTATGCTATTTACATGTTTCCCTCTATGGAGGCTAGAGTGCGCTGGTTTGTGCAGGGCCTAAATCCCTTGGTAATTAATGAGGCCGCTATAGTTGCCTTGAATTATGATATGAACTATGGGAAGATGGTGGCATTTGCTCAAGAAACAGAGACCCACAAATTAAAGAACAAGATGGAGCGAGAGGGTAGCAATAAGGCCCGATTTGCGGGCAACTTTGGTGGTTCTTCTGGTGGCGGCAAGTCAATGTTCAGGGGAGGGTCGTTAGGGCCATCTCAGTCCTTTTGCTCAGTTTTCGGCTAGTGTACCACCATCAGGCCGAGTTAGCAGCAGTTGAGCCATTTTAGGCCCAGTCAGGGCAACAAGGGTTCCTATTAACATGGTCGGCATGGTGGTAGATTCCAGCAGCAACGGAAGCCCTCATGCCCTAGGTGTGGAAAGATGCACTTAGGAATATGCTATATGTACTTACCCGTATGCTACGGATGCGGATTGAGGGGTCACATTCAGAGGGATTGTCGTTTGTCCCGGCAGGGCCCCAGCACAGCCAGCTAGTTTTACAGCTACTATATCCGCAACACCTCTTCCAGCTTGAGGCACTCCAACACCCGCATGGTGTGGTACAACTAGGGGTGGAGCATAGAGTTGCGGAGGATCCAGCCGTTTCTATGCTATGGGGGTTCGCCAGAATTCAGAAGCTTCTCTAGATGTTTTCATAGGTATATTGACTGTCCAATCTCATGATGTGTATGCTCTTATTGATCCCGATTCAACTTTTTCATATATCATTCCATATATTGCTATGGAATTTAGGATAGAACTGGAACAATTTCAAGAGCCGTTCTCTGTATCTACTCTGATTGATGAGTCTATTTTGGCCGCGCGGGTTTATAGGGAGGTGTTGTCACATTGCATAGTCGGGACACCATGGATGATCTCATTGAATTGAGGATGGTCGATTTTGATGTAATAATGGGGATGAACTGGCTTTATTCATGTTTTGCCAAGATTGATTGCCGAACCAGGACCGTTAGGTTCAAATTTCCAAATGATCCAGTTAGTGAGTGGAAGGGGGATGATGTGGTGCCGAAGGGTAGGTTTATTTCTTACCTTAAGACCACGAAGATGATCAACAAAGGGTGTATTTACCATTTGGTCCGTGTTACGGACATCGATATTGCGGCAACACTTGAGTTCGTGTCTGTTGTGTATGAATATCTGGATGTCTTTCCGAATGAGCTCCCTGGTATACCACTATATAGGGAGACTAATTTTGGGATTGATGTGATGCCAGACATACAACCTATATCTATTTTTCCCTACAGAATGGCACCAATAGAATTGAAGGAACTAAAGGAACAATTGAGAGATTTGTTAGAAAAAGGGTTTCATCCGATCGAGCGTGTCACCTTGGGGCACACCAGTTCTCTTTATAAGGAAGAAGGATGGATCACTACGAATGTGTATCGACTATCAGCAGCTCAACAAGGTTACAATCAAGAATAAGTACCCACTGTCAAGGATATATAATTTATTTGACCAGTTGCAGGGTGCAAAGTACTTCTCCAAAATTGATTTACGATCCGGGTATCACCAATTGAAAATTAGGGAGCAGGATGTTTCGAAAATAACGTTTAGAACCCGATATGGGCACTTTTGAATTTTTGGTGATGTCCTTTGGGCTAACGAATGCCCCGGTGGCATTCATGGATCTTATGATGATGTCCTTTGGGCTAACGAATGCCCCGGTGGCATTCATGGATCTTATGAACTGAGTTTTCAAGCAGTTCCTCGACTCTTTTGTGATAGTGTTTATTGACAATATCCCTGTATATTCACACAATTGAGAGGACAATGCAGATCATCTCAGGGTAGTTATGCAAACCCTATATCATTAGAAGTTATATGCAAAGTTTTCAAAGTGTGAATTTTGGCTTGAATCTGTCACATTCTTGGGTCACGTCGTCTCTAGTGAAGGAACTAAGGTTGATCCTCAGAAAATTGCAGTTGTGAAGAATTAGTCAAGGCCTACAACTCCAATAGTGATTTGCAGTTTCTTAGGCTTAGCTGTGCATTACAAAATATTTGTGGAGGGGTTCTCTACTCTTACCTCTCCGTCGACTAAATTGACGTAGAAGGCGATTAAGTTCCAATGGTCAGATGCTTGTGAAAAGAGCTTTCAAGAGTTGAAATTGAGATTGACTACTGCACCAGTGTTGACCCTACCAGAGGGTACAAATAGGTTTGTAGTATATTGAGATGCTTCGAGTTCGGACTTGGATGTGTATTAATGCAACATGGCAAGGTGATAGCTTATTCTTCTAGGCAACTCAAAAATCATGAAAAGAACTATCCAACACATGATTTAGAATTTGCAGCGGTGGTGTTTGCATTGAAAATTTAGTGTCATTATTTGTATGGAGTCCATGTGGATATATTCATGGACCAAAAGAGCCTTCAATATATTTTCAAGCAGAAGGAATTGAATCTGAGGTAGAGAAGATGGCTTGAATTACTCAAGGACTATGACATTGATATTCTATATCATCCAGGGAAGGCTAATGTTGTGGCGAATGCTCTTAGCCGGAAATCTATGTAGTTTAGCATACTTGGAGGCATATCAAAGGCCATTGGCCAAGGAAGTTCACCGATTGGCTAGTTTGGGAGTTCATCTTGCGGACTCTAGTGAAGGAGGGGTGATTGTGCAAAATAGGGCTGAATCATCACTTGTTATGGAAGTTAAAGCGAAACAATACAACGATCCATTGTTGGAACAATTGGAAAAGGGGATTCATAAACATAAGACCATGGTCTTTTCTCTTAGCATGTGTGATGGTGCACTAAAGTACCAAGGACGTCTATGTGTTCCAAATGTAGATGGTCTCCAGGAGAGAATCATGATAGAGGTTCACACCTCTATGTATTCCGTACACCCGGGCTCTACAAAAATGTATCATAATCTAAGGAAGTCTATTGGTGGAATGATATGAAGAGGAATATAGCAGACTTTGTGGCGAGATATCCAAATTGTCCGCAAGTGAAGGCCGAATACCAAAGGCCCGGTGGGTTGGCACAGAACATAGAGATTCCAATATGGAAGTGGGAAATGATTAATATGGACTTTGTGGTAGGACTACCTTGCACCCCTCGCAAATTCGACTCGATTTGGGTGATTATGGACCGACTCACGAAATCAGCACATTTTTTGCCGGTTAAGGCTACCGACACAATGTAGCAGTATGCACAGTTTTATATCAAGGTAATAGTCAGGTTGTATGGCAGTCCAGTTTCTATTATCCCAGATCGATGGGGCATAGTTCACGACCAATTTTTGGAAGATATTTCAGCAAGATTTGGATATTCAGGTGAGTCTTAGTACAATATTTCACCCACAAACCGACGGACAGGCAGAACATACTATTCAGATGCTTGAGGATATGTTGCGTGCGTGTGTTCTAGACTTCAAAGGTAGTTGGGATGATCATTTGCCACTCATAGAATTTGCCTACAACAATAGTTATCATGGTAATATTCAGATGGCACAGTTCGAGGCTTTATATGGTAGGAGATGTATATCTCCAATTGGGTGGTTCGAAATTGGAGAAGCAGAATTGATAGGGCCAAACTCGTGCATCAGGCTATGGAAAAATTTAAAATCATTAAGGAGCGGTTAAAGACTGCTCAGAGTCGTCAGAAATCCTATTCGGATGTTCGTCGTAGGGATTTCGAGTTCAAGGAAAATGATTGGGTATTCTTGAAGGTTTCCCCCATGAAGGGTGTAATGAGATTTGGTAAGAAAAGAAAATTGAGTCCGAGGTATGTCGGACCATACATAATCATTCAAAGGATTGGTGAGGTGGCATACAAGCTTGAGCTGCCACCTGAGATATCATTAGTGCACCCAGTATTTCATGTGTCTATGTTGAAGAAAGTAGTTGGAGACCCGAAATGCATTATTCCGGTTGAGACTATTGAGGTTAATGAGGAGTTAACTTATGAAGAGATTCCAATTTCTATTATTGATCGGCAAGTCCGATAGTTGAGAAATAAAATAATTGCCTTCGTGAAAGTGTTATGGCGAAACCAGCAGGTCGAAGAGGCCACTTTGGAGGCCGAGGAAGACATGAAGAAGAAGTAACCTCATTTGCTGAATAGTCATGTATTTATAAAGTTGTGTTCTACGAAAATGCTAAGAGTTACCTTCTATGAATTATGTATCAACTGTATAGCTGGAGATGTTCCTTTTTGGTAGTATACTGCTCGTAAGGCCATGATTGGAATTGTTTTAATGTTATGTTGCGTCGTTGGTTCATGTATATATTCTTAGTACTGGTTTTGGTGATTCTCTGGCAGGTGGTTAGGCCCAATTGCAGAGTACACTCTGTAGAAATTTCTAAAATAATTGGGAGTTAGCCAAATTGTGGGGCCTTAAGGAAGTTGAAATGTTGGAAGAATATATAAGATCTATATGAAGTAAAGAACGATTAAATATGATGGTTAAGGTGAAAGGAGGATTATACTTTGCCTAATAATGATTTGTAAAACATGCGAGGACGGATGCTCTTAAGTGGGGGAGAATGTAACACCCCGAAAATTTTTGAAGTGTTTTAAGACCATTAAAAAGATTGGCAGGTACTAATTATATTAATTAGGGTATGGACAAGACTAATAATATGAATGATATAAATTAATCATGATAATATATGTATGAGGTGCATTAATAATAGTTTATGGTCTAAGAAGAGCCCCAAGGATAAGTCAAGTTGGAAATTATACGATGGGGTAAAGTTTCAAGTGAGTTTGTACAAGACCTAAGTTTTGTATGGTTTATGACCTATTAAATGAAAGGTCTATATGTATAGTTTCTAATACTTCAAACCGTTCGTCAGTTGGAGATTCCTATAAGAAGTTATGACCTTTTTACTAAAGGGTGTCAGAACAGCTACGCGAGTCTTGCATAGCCTACGCAGCATAATAGCGTAGCCTACACATCATAGCAGCATAGCCTACGCACCATTGCATTGGAAAATCCAGCAACTTCCAATTGAAGGGGAATGTAAGCCCACCCTGCGTAGCCTTTGTGTGTAGCCTACGCAGGAGGCTACACAGTTTCAAGGGTTCTTTTAAGGAGCTGAAAATGTGGGTTTAAAGAGATAATGTATTAGTTCTTCATCTTGGAATAGATTTCTAGAGAGAAGGAGGAGATCTTCCACCATGGATACACTTCAAGGTAAGTTGTTTTGGCACAAGGATGATTATATAATATCATTTAGTGATAACACTTACATTATTATGGATCAAATCCATAGGAAATGGGCTGCATCTTCAAGAACACCAAAAAGAGGAAAAGTGATATTCTTCCACCAAGAGGTAATCCCTTCACCCGAGCTTCATATATATGTCATATTGGAGTATGGGTAGCATGTTTATGAATTTTATTTGAAGTTATAATGGGATATTGTATGAACCCCAAGGGTGGGTCTTGAGAATGCTATTTTTGGGTAAAGAAGAAGATGAATAGTGATGAATTGATATAAATACATATGTTTTGAGTTTCTAATGATTCCAATAGACTTGATAACTTAATTGATGAATGAATTTAATTGGGAATCACCATTTGGATAAGATACAACACTAGTTCTTGAAATGGATGTTCTTGAACCTAGAGTTTTGTTGGAGAAGGCACTGAATAGTGACTTAATGATGTTGGGTAATTAACACAGTATTATTAATGACTCCAAATGAATATTAAATGATAAGAATTAAATTTAATAGGCTAATGGTTGAGACTATTGGATAATTTGGGATGGTTGAAGGCTTGTTGCCGAATTGTGAAGCCTAAATGGATATTTATGAATCTTTTCATATTTATTTTGATGTAGTTGGGAAATCTAATGGTAGGTGTTAAATTTTGGGTGATATTTGGACATTGTAGTCAATTGAAGCATTGTAGTAGTTTTGGATCTTAAAGGTTGAGATTGAGATTGCTAGGATTTTCGGAATTTATAGTAATTTAAGAAAAGCTCAAATCGAGGCATGTTGGCTAAACTCTTCTCTTAGAATTAAATCCCACGGTATTCATCTAATTTATGTAAGTCCCAAGTGGTTCACTATAAAAAAAAATTGGCTATTCTGAATGAGTTGTGTTGAAAGATATATGTTCAATATGTATACCAAATGCTTTTGTCATGTTATGTTATCATTTGAGAATACTCCCGCAGTTGAGAGGAGCATAGGCAACATCTTCGTATTGTACTTCAATTGAGAGGTAGTCAGCTATATGCCAAGTTTTCAAAGTGTGAGTTTTGGGTGGGTTCGGTTGCCCTCTTGGGGCATGTTGTATCTTCTGAGGGTATAAAGGTGGATCCTAAGAAGATTGAGGCAGTTCAGAACTGGCCTAGGCCTACTTCAACTATAGAGATTCTGAGCTTCCGGGGTATGGCGGGCTATTATCGCCAGTTCATGGAGGGGTTTTCATCTATTGCAGCAACATTGACTAGATTGACCCAGAAGGGTGCCCCATTTAGATGGTCTAATCAGTGTGAGTTGAGCTTTCAGAAGATCAAGACTGCTTTGACTACAACTCTTGTGTTGGTGTTGCCTACGGGTTTGGGATCCTACACTGTGTATTGTGATGCATCGCATATTGGGCTTGGTGTAGTATTGATACAGGATGGTAGGGTGATTGCATACGCGTCTCGACAGTTGAAGGTTCATGAGAAGAATTACCCTGTTCATGACTTAGAGTTGGAGGCTATTGTTCATGCATTGAAGATTTGGAGGCATTACCTCTACGACGTGTCGTGCAAGGTATTCACATATCATCAGAGTTTACATCACTTGTTCAAGTAAAGGGATATAAATTTGAGGCAGCGGAGGTGGTTAGAGATGTTAAAAGACTATGATATTACCATTTTGTACCCACCCGAGAAGGCCAATGTGGTGGCCAATACCTTGAGTAAAAAGGCTGTGAGTATAGGTAGCCTTGCATATATTCCAGTTGGTGAGAGACTACCAACATCAGATGTTCAGGCCTTGGCCAATCAGTTTGTGAGGTTAGATGTTTCAGAGCCTAGTCGGGTTCTCGCTTGCATGGTCTCTCGGTCTTCTTTGTATGAGCGCATCAGAGAGTGTCAGTGTGACGATTCCCATTTGATAGTCCTTAAGGAGACAATACAACACAGTGACGCCAAGAAGGTTTCTATTGGAGATTATGGGGGTGTTACGGATGCAGGGTCAGATTTGTGTGCCCAATGTGGATGGGTTTTGTGAGTTGAATCTTGATGAGGTCCACAATCCACAATATTCCATTCATCCGGGTGCTATTAAGATGTATCAGGATTTGAGGCAGCATTATTGGTGGAGAAGAATGAAAAATATATAGTGGAATATGTGGCTCGATGTTTGAATTTCCAGCAGGTGAGTACGAGCATAAGAGACCTGGCAGTTTGCTTCAGAGACTTGAGATTTCCCAGTGGAAGTGGGACCGTATTACCAAGGATTTCATCATTGGGCTCCCAAGAACTTTGAAGAAATTTGACGCAGTATGTGTCATTGTGGATAGGTTGACCAAGTCAACATATTTATTTCTGGTGGCAGCTACCTATTCTTCAGAGCGGTTGGCTGCGATCTATAACTGCGAGATCGTTCGTCTTCACAGTGTACTGCTGTCCATTATTTCTGATCGGGGGACGCATCACATCACATTTTTGGAGGTCCGTACAATGTGAGTTAGCAACACGAGTTGAGTTGAGTACAACATTTCACCCCTAGACGGATGGGTAGTCCAAGCGTACCATTCAAATATTGGAGGATATGCTTCATGCCTGTGTTATAGATTTTAGGGGTTCCTAGGATTAGTTCAGAGTTTGCCTACAACAACAGATACCAATCGAGTATTCAGATGGCTCTTTATGAGTCCTTATATGAGAGGCGGTGTCGTTCTCCAGTTGGTTGGTTTGAGCCGGGAAAGGCTCGGTTGTTGGGTCCTGATTTGCGGTTCAGGATGCCTTGGAAAAGGTCAAGTTGATTCAGGATCAGCTTCGTACAACACAGTCTAGGAAGAAGAGTTATGCCGATTGGAGAGTTTGTGATGTTTCATTTATGGTTGGAGGAAGCGTTTTGCTCTGGGTTTCACCCATGAAGGGTGTGATGAGGTTCGGGAAGAAGGGCAAGTTAAGCCCTAGGTATAACATGCCATTTGAATCCTTGAGAGAGTTGGTGAGGTGGTCTATAATCTTGCATTTCAATCTAGCTTATCAGTAGTTCACCGATGTTCCATGTTTCCATGCTCCAGAAGTATTATGGTGATCCATCCCATGTATTAAATTTCAGCTCAGTCCAATCGGACAAGGATTTGACTTATGAGAAGGAGCCGATGGCTATTCTAGCACGATAGGTCCAAAGGTTGAGCTTTAAGAGTTATCCTTCTATTAGAGTGTATTGGAGAGGTCAGTCGATCGAGGCAGCTATGTAGGAGTCCGAGTCCGATATGCAGAGTAGATACCCCTGCCTTTTCACCAGTCCAGGTACTTTTCTATCTCACTTCGAGGACAAACGTTTCTTTTAGAGGTGGAGAATGTGACGACCCGATGGGTTGTTTTGAGCACTAAACCTTATTTGCATATTCCGAGACCTCCGTTAGCTTCGTTTGATGTTTCTTGGTTTGCGAGCATAGTCCGTGTCTCTTTTTGAAAAACTTTTATATGAAAATTTGAAGAAAACATGATTTTTGATTTTAAAAATAACTCGAGTTGAGTATGGTCAATATTTTGTGTAAATGACCCTAGATCAGTATTTTGACAATTCCGATAGGTTTGTATCGTGATTTTGGACTTGGGCGTATACCCGTAATTGAATTCGGAATTTCCTAACTTGATTTGACTCATTTGGCCAATAACTAGTAATTTGAAGGTTTGAAAATTTGCTAGGTTTGACCGTAGGTTGACTTTGTGGTTAACGGGTTCGGATTTCAATTTTGTGACTTGATATAGGCCCGTTTTACTATTTGAAATTTGTCTGCACAATTTGGTACAATTCGGAATTGATTTGATATGATTCAGAAACTTATATGTGATTTTAGAAATTCTTGAGTTTCTTTGAAAATTTCATGCATTTTGTTGTCCGATTTGTAGTTCTAGGTATTATTTTGGTGTTTTGATCATGAGAACGAGTTCGTGTGATGTTATTACTATTGCACCCTATTTTGCACTAGTCAAGACATGGTTCAACTGGTGGTTTCTCTGTTGTTGATGAAAGAGAGTCGCCACCTAATATTTAAAGGTATACTAGGTGTTGATACCCAATTTTACCCTCATATTTTATAAATATCATATATACTTTTATAATATCATTTCTGCATCATCACCAATTTACATGAGTCATTTAAGGACTTTCAGTAAATTTTCATAATTTTTAAGGCTTTAAAATTGATTTTCTCTCGCATTTAAATTGTTTAAATGTTTATTAATTATTCTTTCAAATTATTTTATGATGACTTAATCATCCAAATTTATTATCTACACCCACATGTATGTATTATAATATTCTACTTTATTTTATATAATTATATTTATATTGTTTGAGCTATTTACATAATTTTACAATAATAGCATATACTCTACAATTAATTGCATTTGTCATTTTATTTAGAGTTAAAATAATTTTTTCATATTTTTATAATCTTCAACTATTATTTTAAAGTATTACGTTTCATAAATAATTTTTTTTATATTTTATTTAACTATTGTATTAAATTACTTTCCCTTAATTTCTTGTATTTAAAATCCAGTCCAATTCTAAGCCAATTTTTGGGGCCAAATTAATGGCCCAAGTGCCCCAAACCTAAGCCCAATAACCCCTAACCCAATACTAGTGACCCACTACCCTATACCCGTCTGCTAACCCGATCTGCCACTCACTAAATCCTGGAAGTTGATCTTAAAGATCAACAACCCACAACCTCCCTCTCATTTTAATTACCCAAACCCCTGAAACCCTAACCCATTATCTCCCAAACGACCGTCGTAAAATACTCTCAACTCCCCATCTCTTCTAAGAAACCCTAGCACTCATCTCCCCTAATCGCCTCCGATTCTGACCTAAAATATGAAATCATTCTGTGATTCACTTACCTTATTCGTAATACCTTGCTATTATGTACACGTATGTGGAATTACTTGAGTACTTACTCGATTTTGGAAAGTATGACCTTCTGAGATCGGACTAGATCGACTTTGATCTATGGAATTTGGATGATATTGTGCCCATATACATGAGAGAAAAGGGTGATTCTCGCCTTTACTTGATAGCTTGCGACCCTAACTAGGGCTTGGAATTTGATTTATTTCCTTCACCTGTTACTCTACTGATTGCATGTAATATTTTTCTTTTTCTGGTTTATGTTTGCTTGATTTCTTTCCTTGATTACCCCCACGATTCAACAATATATAAACCCCTCTCCCAAATTCTCCAAGGAGGAGACATTAATTACTATTATTCTTTTACTCTTTCACTCTATATTGTTCTGAACTTTGGCTCTTGGCCGGCTGAAAGCCAAGGCCATCGAAATTCGACTAATTGACCTATCTTGGTGCGAGCACTGCACGGGGTTCAGCTGAAATCCTGCAAACTCTGAAGCACTAAGATTTTGAGTTCTACTGCTGTTTGTTGACGCTTGGAGTACTATTAAGATTCTTCTTCTTATTTATCTGTTTATCACTTGATAACTGGTAAGTTTCTTTGCCTTCACAGTTTCATTCTCCTTCATTTGTGTTCGTATTCTGTACACTCATGCCAATGAAATTTGTGTGAGTCAATATGATTCTATGCCATCTCTGTATGTAGACTTATTGGCTTTGAAGTTGTCTTGTGACTCTGAACTTTTTCTAGTATTTGAACTTGCCTAAAATTCCCAACTCTGATATGTCTATTACATGTTTTAATATGAATGATTGCTGGCTCTCTTAAGCATGCTTACCTTAATGTATGTGTTTGAATGCTTATTACCTGCTACTTTCCCTGAATTTATCCCCTACTTTGTTCTGCATCCTTACGATAGACTAACTCATGTGTTCTAATGTATCTGATACTCTACTGCGACCATTTCTTAAATGTGATGTGAGCCAATTGTGAGCTTTATTGTGTGTTCCATGCTTAGTTCAATCCCGGGTTATTTAATAATACTTATAGTTTGTAAGGTTGAATGCAATATCCAGCCTTTATGTGACAATCTAGCTCTTAATGTGTCTTTGCATATTGAGAATTCTGGCTCTACTAAACCTGTTTAGTTTGCTATGTGATGATGATGTTTGTTGTCAATCCTGATTTCCTACCATGTCCTAGATTATTATGTCAACCAAACTCATGCTTAGGAAGTAATTTAGTCCATTCCTAACTTGTTACTCTTTTGGTCCTACCGTTCATGAGGACCTGTTATTTTGCATTTGTGATTCTCTTGTATATTTGCTGACTTGCTCAATCATGCACTCATTTGTACCAGTTTAGACTTTAGGAATAAATAGTACAACTGACCTTCTTTCACCATATATGGTAAAATAGTATTAGATTTGGGAGTTTGATATTGTCTCTTGTATTGTGATAACTTTCTCTTGTTAAGTCATTGCTCGACCATGAACCTATACTGTTAATTTACATGTTGAACTTACTACATTGAGGCTGTTCTTTATTGCTCCCTTAGCTTTTCATGATTAGATCCCCTATTTGAAAATTGCCTTAAGCTATTTTGGACCATGCTAGTGTTTGAAACTTCATTCGAAAGAGTCTGTTATCCAAAGATAATCAATCATGTCCTCTTAAAACGCAAGCATGAACTCGTCTTGTGTGTGTCTTGCCAACATGTCACATGATTTTGTTTATACATCTTTGTGATAATTACTTTACAGGTTCAAGAAAATAAGTGTGTGGGCCGCCTTCCTGGGTTAGTTAGATCAACATTTAGTCTGTTGCTTTTGGGCTTAAATGTTGGATTCAGAGTTACTATAGGTCTTTTGAGTTGGGTTTTTGAGTCTACTGGAGTTGTCGGAGGCCTAAAAAAGCACTAGATTATATGTACTGGGCCTATCATTGGGTCTATAGTGGTTTTTATGTAATTATTCAATAATTGATTATTTTATTCGGGCTGTAATAACTTATAATAACGAATGATGGGGAAGTTAATAAAAGGGGGATGAGGGTATTCTAATACTTGCATGAATGGGTATAAAACATGCCTATAAGGTCTATGTGTTCTATTTGCTATTACATCCAGCATGCCTTATTTGTTTCATTTATCTTGTGTTGCACACTGATAGGAATCATGCACACACTTCACTTAACTTGTCAAAATATGCTACACTTATTTCCATGTCCGCTATTCAACGTTCTTAGATAATACCTTTACTAATCTAGATACCATGGCTTTAAGGTTTAATAATTAATCTACTGCTTCATGATGCTTTTGTACTGCCTCACTTAGATAGCCTGCCTATAGAGATAAAGTGTTACAAAATCAAGTCTAATTGTTAGAATTCCTGCCTATAGGGTGTTTATTGACACTACTAATCCTGTGTTTTCAAGCGACTTCACTTCCTAATTATGCAACTATTAGAGAACATATCTATAGAGTATTGCCACCTGCCTAAGACGCATATCTATAAAATCAGCATTGACAATTCAGAATTATGGGATTGTTTTCACCACCTTATTACGCAAATGATTAGATATTATGTTTATAGGACTTGTAATGCTTTAATCTGCCTATACGCCAGTCCAGAAATTATAGCATTGCCTGTACAATACTGGAATCATATATAAATCATGCCTATAGCACTTAATGATTCTAATCCATCTTAATTTTGTTTACTGCCTAACTAGAAATCTATTTGCGTGCTTTCGTACTTATATGTGGAGGTTAACTTGAGCCTTTTATTGCTATTGTACGTAGTCCTATCTGTTTTGAATGTTCCCTAGTTTTATCATTTTTGAGCAACCTAAGTAAAGTCTAGAACCACCTGATAGTAGGTCCAAAGCCTCCTGGAAAATAGGCACGGGACGAGTAGTGCACGCATAGGGCACGACTTAGAATTGAATTAAAATGCCTTTAAGTAAACAACTTTAACATATTAATTGGGTAGCAAAAGATGATAGTTTGTGCCCGCTGAATAATACGAGCAACCTCTAATTTAAGAGAGTTGCGAAGTGTTATTTATGTTGCTCGGAGTGATCCTTTAGGCTAAAAAACATAGGAGCCCCCTCCTGTTTTCTATGTGCGTGTTATTTACACTTAATCATTCAACATAGATCAATATAGTTTGTACCTTTGTAGCTATTAAGACTTGCACCGATTCTCATATGTTTTAATAAGACTCCACAACTTCTGAATTTCCCTTCTATTAATTTGATCACCTATCTTAATTACACAATCCAAATAGTCTAAAGTTCGGTCGGGACCCACAGTTGTGGACCTCGAAGAGTGCCTAACACTTTTTCTTTGAGGTAATTTAAGCCCTTACCCGATCTTTGGTGGTGTTGACTAGTCAAATAGAGTTATTTGCAAATAGATGCCCTAACTCACCTTAAAAATCGTTAGGTGGCGACTCTTCTCTTTCAATACCCATTTAAAAAGAGCTGTCACATGTCGAAACTTTCTTTCGTGAGAAAACGGGGCACGACAGCATGGTGACTCTGCTGCGAAAACATAGGTTTTTACCATAATGAACTTGACTTATGTGGATTACTTTCTTTTATTTGAATTAAACTACTATTACATGCACATCCTTTTACTTATTCATCTTTATTTGTTTTAAACTGCTATTACATGCACATCCCTTTCCTTCTTCACCTTTATTTATTTTAAACTGCTATGACGTGCACGTCCCTTCGCTTATTCTCCTTTATTTGTTTTATATTTCTATGACATGTACGACCTCTCTATATCTATTTCATCTTGTCTAAGACTGCTATATTATGACTCTCCCATCCCTATTTCCCTACTTGCTTCATTACGTTCCCGCACATATTTTGAGCTAAATTGACTTCTCTCTTTTGTCTTTCTTTTCTTTTCTCTTCATGTTCACTTTTGCTATTTTATTTACTACTGTTACGTACTTTTATCATGCAAATACTTGGTAGTGTGTTATTAGTTTTTCATAAAGCATGCTCCGCATCATACTCCACTCGTGCCAATTATCACAATAGCGACGCTTGATGAGTGTTCGCGCTTTCCTAAAATCACCCTTTTTAAAATGAAAAGGCTTACTTGCGGTAGACTAGTCGATTAGCGGTGCAGTCGATGGTCCCGTTCGTTTCCCTCTAAAGTTGTACTCTTGGGAGTACTAGTCTAGAACCTTCTAGAAACCCTACTCTAATTTGAAATGGACACGCATCATGCTAAACCTAGTATGGGTTGAAGCGTTATTAACGTAACAACCCGCTAAGATGAGCCTTGTCCAAAGTCTGACGATATTTCCACAATCCCAATGGACACTATCATATTATGTACATTACTTGGAGAAAATGTGCCAACGTCTTGATCATTATTGCATAAGTAGTAAAATATAGAGGGAGAAAGGGCTAACCTTTGTTTGTCTGCAGAAAATGAAGCATGAAATCCTGAGGTTCGGTATGGTCCTGAATATCCCGCCTTTGCTACTTTTTGTTCGGCTTTATAGAAATGACTCCTCTCCTAGAAGAAATAGGCGGTTTCACCAAGTTACCATGGGATAGTCCGGCGAGTGCTAGTACCAGAGAATCACACTCCCCCCGATTTTTTGAACTTCATTGTTTACTTCCTGGGGTTGTTGATCTTTCCAATGAAAGGCGAAGAATTCATACTCACTTAGCCATGGTCGCCATGACCTTAATGGATGGTATCGAAGGACAAACTTATACTTTCATCCCAATGATCTTAGCTGAGATGTACCATGCTCTAGATCAGTGTAAGCGTGGGTTCGGCCATTTTGAGGGTTGCAATATATTACTACAATTCTGACTGCTGGAGCACTTTTAGAGGGGTGAGTATCATCAACAACTTTTGTGAAGGCCACTAACTGACTACATAGCCAACCATCACCCAAAGAAAATGATGTTTATTCCAGACAAGTTTGCAAAACTTGGAAATGTTGTAAGTTGGATGAGTTTCTTCAGTAATCTGACAGATGAGCAAGTGCATTGGATGTTTGAATGGTTCTCTAGTAGTGAGTTCATCATCTTCATGGAAAGTGATTTTGTGGCTCTCTAATACTTGTCCAACCATGTTAGCCATCTATCTACTAGTGATGCCGGCAGGTACATAAGCTTCACTCAACACCTTCATCGAAGAATTCCTGTGTGCGTATGAGTTTTGTAAAAGTGATAAGATGGATATATGAGGAGGCGTTTTGTTCAAGTGGTCAACAACAGAGTACTCCCTTGCTTGTATCTTCCTCCAGAGATCGCCAGTGATAGTCTCAACAACAGACGGCTTAGGTACAACTTCTTTGCATGTTCCTCCCAGATTCTCAGGTGTGTAAACTCTGCCAGTCCTAGTCATACCTTGCGCGTCACCTGTTTCTTCCATTTTGGCTTTTCCCTTTCTCCTTGCTTCCGCAACATAATCCCACGGGATGGAATCAGACTTGTAAGATGGTGTGGGAGCTACCATTACAGTGAAGGGTGTAGCTACCTCAACTTTAAATGTCGCCTGGGTTTGAACCTCAACTGGCGTGAGGGTGACCGGAGAACTTTTAGGAGCGTCTCTTTCTCAAATGAGTCCAATGGACCCTTCCTGATCCCACTCCTCATCAGGTTCTGTCACGTTTACTCCCTTGCCTTTGTGATTCGGGAGAGGGTTTTTGCGAACATTTGGTGCAACTTTTTTTGCTTGTATAACCTTAGTATCGATCAGCGTCTGAATTTTGTCTTTAAACGTGCGACACTCCTCAACAGTATGACCTTTTATGCCTGAATGATAAGCACATGTTTTGTTGGGGTTGATCCATTGGGAGGGATTTTCCACAATAATATCAGGAATAAGGGTGACGTAACCAGCAGCCTTCAGTCTCTCATACAGTTGGGATATGGGTTCAGAAATTGGTGTACCCCTTATTATCCGCTTGAACAACCCGTACCATATTTGCACCAGATATTGCATTAGGCTGACATAATGTGGGGGTCTGAGGAAGAGGTTTTGGCCGGCATGCGGAAGCTGTTTCTAGATGAAGAAGACATGGACTGCAGTGCAATCGTTAAGGAGAAGGGGGAGGAAGACCTTACTATTCAAACCATGGAAGAAGGAGATGTTCTCAAAAACTAGACTGCGACACCGTCCCGGGCTCGCCGAGTTCCTGGGTAGCCTGGAAAATTAGCATGAATTACTTCCAAATAGTTTTGAGCATTTATGACATTTTTAGTATTTTGTTTTGAAATAATTACTCAAGCCATCGAGTCGTACTTGCTGACATTTTAAAAGTTTTTAATGCATTATTGCTTTTCATACTAATCATTATCTGTCTACATTCTTTTCAGCATAATTATTACATATCATGATGAACCTACGACTGTGACATGTAATGAGACAAATCAACATAAGGAAAATGATTCGGAAGATCTGGAAGATGATATAATACTTGAGGAAATCATCAAAGAAGTAGAGAATTTTGAAATTAAACCAAAGTCTAATTTGGAGGAAACTGAGGCCGTTAACTTAGGAGATTCCGAAATAGTCAAGGAAACTCGTATAAGCATTCATCTATCACTATCAGAGAAAGAAGAGTATATCAGATTCCTAAAGGAGTATGAAGATATCTTTTCATGGTCCTACGACGATATGAATGGTTTAAACACATCCATAGTAGCTTACAAGTTACCCATTAATCCCATGTGTCCACCGGTGAAGCAGAAGCTTAGAACGTTCAAGCCAAATATGAGTTTGAAGATAAAATAGGAGGTCACCAAGCAAATCAAAGCCAAGGTTCTCCGAGTGGTCGAATACCCGACCTGGTTGGCCAACATTGTGGCAGTTCCAAAGAAAGATGGGAAAGTTAGAGTATGTGTCGATTACCGAGATCTGAACAGAGCAAGTCCTAAAGATGATTTTCCACTGCCTAACATACACATACTGATTGAAAACTATGCCAAGCAGGAACTCTAATCCTTCGTGGATTTATTCGTAGGATACCACCAGATTTGGATGGATGAAGAGGATGCCGAAAAGACTGCATTTATCACACCATGGGGAATATATTGTTCCAAAATGATATCGTTTGGTTTAAAGAATGTTGGGGCCACCTACATGAGGGCCATGACGACTATCTTCCACGACGTGCTATACAAGGAAATAGAGGTGTACGTGGATAATGTTATCATCAAATCTAAAAGGAGTTAGGATCACATAGCAGACCTGAAGAAATTTTTCGATCGGCTTCGAAAATATAACTTGAAGTTGAACCCTATATAGTGTGCCTTCGGAGTTCTTGCTGGAAACTTGTTAGGTTTCATCGTTATCCGTCGAGGTATTCAGCTAGACCCATTAATAATCAAAGCTATCCAGGACATACCGCTTCCAAAGAATAAGAAAGATGTGATGAGTTTTATAGGGCGCCTCAATTACATCAGCCGCTTTATAGCACAATCAACAATGATATATGATCCAATCTTCAGAATGCTAAGGAAAGATGCTGCAACAAGATGGACGAAGGAATGCCAAAAAGCCTTTGACAAAATGAATGAGTATTTATCTAGACCGCCCTTGTTGGTCCCACCAGAACAAGGAAGACCTCTGCTGCTTTATCTGTCTGTGTTGGATGTGGCTTTTGGTTGCATTCTAGGATAATATGATGAAACTGGAAGGAAGGAGAATATGATATTATCTGAGCAAGAAGTTCATGCCTGATGAAGCCCGATACTCTTTGTTGGAGCGCACTTGTTGTGCTTTGACATGGATAGCCCAGAGGTTGAGACATTATTTCTGTGCATACAATACATATCTCATATCAAGGATGGATCCACTGAAATACATCTTTCAGAAACTCATGCCTACAAGTAAGTTAGCAAAGTGGAAAATATTGCTGAGTGAGTTCGACATCGTCTATGTAACTCATAAGGCAGTTAATGGGCAAGCATAGGCGGATCACTTGGTAGACAATCCCTTAGACAGAGAACAAGAACCATTGAAAATGTATTTCCCGACGAGGAGGTATCATTTGTAGCAGAAGATATTATCGAGGCGTACAATGGTTGGTGGATGTTCTTCGACGGAGCAACAAACTTCAAAGGAGTGGGTATCAAAGTTGTCTTAGTATCCGAAATCGGTCAACACTATTCGGTATCTGCAAAACTCAGGTTTCCGTGCACCAACAATATGGCGGAATAAGAGAATTGCATCCTGGGACTCAGGTTGGCTATTGACATAAATGTTCATGAGTTATTGGTAATCATAGATTCAGATCTGTTGGTGCACTAGGTTCTAGGAGAATGGGCTACGAAGAACACCAAAATATTGCCATATTTGCACTGTGTACAAGAGCTGATAAAGAGGTTCACAAAGATAGAATTCAAACATGTTCTAAGGATTCAAAATGTGTTTGCAGATGCGGTAGCCACTTTGTCTTCCATGATACAACACCCAGACAAGAATTTCATCGATCCTATCCCAATAGGAATTCATAAGCAGCCAACTTATTGTGCTCATGTTGAAGAAGAGATTGACAGAAATTCATGGTTCCATGACATCAATGAATACTTAGAAAATGGAGAATATCTATAGCACGCTACACACACTCAAAAGCGCACGCTTCGAAGATTGGACAACCATTTCTTTCAGAGCGGAGGAATTATGTATAGAAGGACTCCTGATTTGGGATTGTTGTGATGCGTCGATGTTAAGGAGGTGTCTATATTGCTCGAGGAAATACATGGCAGAACTTGCAGACCCCAAATGAACGATTTCGTTCTGGCCAAGAAGATATTAAGAGTGGGGTATTTCTGGATCACTATGGAAACAAACTGCATCAAATATGTTCAAAAGTGTCACCAATTCTAGATACATGTTGATATGATACGAGTGATGCCCAACGAACTTAATGAAACAAGTTCTCCCTGGCCCTTCTCTGCTTGGGGTATGGATGTCATCAGACCAATTGAACCCGCTGCTTCAAATGGACACAGGTTCATTCTGGTGGCTATATACTAACGAAATGGGTTGAAATCGTATCCTATAAGGCTGTAACTAAAAAGGTAGTAGCGGATTTTGTTCAGGATAGCATTGTTTGTCGATTTGGAGTACCTGAGTCAATCATTACTGACAATGCTGCCAATCTCAACAGCGACTTGATGAATGCCATGTGAGAAGTATTCAAGATCAAGCATCGGAAATGTACAACATACAAGCCACAAATGAACGAAATCGTAGAAGCCGCCAACAAGAACATCAAGAAGATATTGAGGAAAATGATAGTTAATTACAAAACATGGCACGAGAAGCTACCGTTTTCTTTGATCGGGTATCGCACCATGGTTCGTCCCTCAACTGGGGAAATTCCCTACCTATTGGTCTATGGTACTGAAGTCGTTATTCCCGCCGAAGTGGAAATCTCTTCCTTAAGAATCATACATTAAGCCGAGCTCAGCGATGCGGAATGGGTACGGAGCCGACACAAACAACTAGCTTTCATTGATGGGAAAAGAATGGAGAAAGTGTGTCGTGGTCAACTCTACCAGAACAGAATGACAAGGTCTTTCAATAAAAAGGTCAGGTCATGGCAATTCATACTGGGGCAATTGGTTTATAAATAGATCTTCCTATATCAGTATGAAGCAAAGGGAATTTTTCACCCAACTGGCAAGGCTCTTACATGGTTCACCGAGTACTGACAGGAGGAACACTTATACTTGTAGAAATGGATGGAGAGATTTGGCCAAAACCTATCAATTCAGACTCATTCAAGAGATACTATGATTAAGATTATGTTTGCACTTTCTATTTGATTAACGGAGCTATGCTTGACTTGATTCCCGTTTAAGAGGGGATACGTAGGCAACCTTTTGGGTTCGGTCACATCATAATAAAATCTTCACTCCCTCTATGGTCAGAAACTGGGTCAAGAACTCGAGTTTTCCCGATCTCATCATGTTTGGAACTGCTAAGGAATACATCGCCAGAAGTACGCATTTAAACTAGGGCAGAATTTTTAGGAGAAAGTCGCAATGTCTCAAAATCATGTCACAATCATCAATTCAACAAACTATTATCACATATTTCAAAATAACTACATTTTTATACAAGTAGTTTATCACAAATGCATATTTTTCAAATTGTTTTTTTTATATATAGCAGCCAGACGTTACCCGGGGTGACTCAAGCAGGACCTCTAGACAAGAGCAAAATCAAAGCAAGGAATTGAGAGCACGAATTAACCTTTCCCCACAGAACTCACAATTTTTCTTTGGACGCAGGCACAATGAACATAATAGGAATGGTCGCAAATACATACACACAACAAGATCACTATCTTCATGAGGACAAAAGTCTCCAAGCGTAAACACATCAAGCTAATAAATGCTTTATCCTCTCGCACTTAGTCATTGCTTTTCTTGAATAGGGATAAACACTGCCCTTATCATTTCATAGGGCTAAATACTACCCTAACCTTGCATGAGGCTAAGCACTACCTCCACATTGCATAAGGCTAAGCACTGCCTTCCTTTGTATGAGACTAAACATTGTCTCTACTCCTTGCATAGGTCTAAACACTGCCCTCACGTTGCATGAGGCTAAGCACTGCCTCCACATTGCAAAAGGCTAAGCACTGTCTTCCTTTGCACGAGACTAAACATTGTCTCTACTCCTTGCATAGGGCTAAACACTGCCCTCGTGTTGCATGAGGCTAAGCACTGCCTCCACACTGCATAAGGCCAAGTATTGCCTTTTCTTGCATGAGACTAAGCACTTTCTCCATTCTTTGGATGAGGCTAAGCACTGCCTCCACATTGCGTAAGGCTAAGCACTGCTATCTTTACATGAGTAAGCATTGTCTCCATTCTTTGCATGAGGCTAAGCACTGCCTCTACATTGCATAAGGCTAAGCACCGCCTTCCTTGCATGAGACTAAGCACTGTCTCTATTCTTTGCATGAGGCTAAGCACTGCCTCCACATTGCATAAGGCTAAGCACTGCCTTCCTTGCATGAGACTAAGCACTGTCTCCATTCTTTGCATGAGGCTAATCATTGCCTCCATACTGCATAAGGCCAAGCACTGCATTTCATTGCATGAGACTAAACATTATCTCCATTCTTCGCATGAGACTAAGCATTACCTCCACTCTTTGCATCGGGCTAAGCACTGCCCTCATCTCATACAAGACTAAGCCTTGTCTTATCTCATTCTCGCATATGACTAAGCATCGCCTGTATCCTCTATCAAGCGATCGATATTACTGCATACTTGCATTTCATTGACTGAAACATCGCCATAATGTTTGAAGGCATCATAGTATGAGGGAATCATCCTTATAGCCCGAAGATATCATGCAATGGCCGGAGGATATCTCGAAGTTGCATATCATTGTCTGAAGGCGTCATAGTCCAAAGGAACCATCCTTAGAGCCTGATGACACCATGCCATGGCCTGAGGATCTCTCAAAATTGCATATCATTATTCAAAGGCATCATAGTACGGAGGCACCATCTTCATGGACCGAGGACATCATTCCATGGCCTGCGAATCCCCTATCATACACTTCATGGCCCAGGACGTCATGGTCTAAGATATCATCTTCATCGTCCGAGGACAACCCTCATGGTCCAAAGGGAATTTGCATCATGGTTAAATTTTCGTAATCACCCGTATATATTTGCATACATCATGTTTTAAGTTTTGCAGGTAACTCGGGAGGAAGCCATTCTACAAACAGGAGCAATTTTCACTCCGGTTTCCGTTCACAACATTCACATCCTTCAATCACCTCAAACAACATTTGATTACATTTTGTTCTATAGCAGTTCAAATATCTTCCTCATACATCTATAATGTTCATTTCTCATTTTAGCTCCACCTAAAATTATCTGTTACTTACGAGACTATCCTACCGAAGAGATCCCTTTTCAAAACATATGACCACTCTTATAACAACTCTATCGGTTTCGTTCGCCGTTGGATCTAGAACTACACACGGCCGGATGCCCATAACACCAGGGATATGTAGGTAACTCAAGAACTAGGGTTCGACCCTCATTTTTTCAGAAACACATCATCCTCACTCATTTCGGACAAAATTGGTCACCAATTTCTTTACCCGATAACTCTTTCATCATTCCCGGTTAAAGAGTGGCAGCTGTTGATACCTAATTTTGTCCTCATATTTTATAATTATTATATATACTTTTACAATATTATTTTTGCATCATCGCCAATTTACAACAGTCATATAAGGACTTTCAGTAATGTTTCATAATTGTTAAGGTTTTAAAATTGAATTTCTCTTGCATTTCAATTGTTTAAATGTTTATTAATTATCCTTTTAAATTATTTTTTGATGACTTAATCATCCAAATTTATTATCTACACCCACATATATGTATTATAATATTCTACTTCAGTTTAGATAATTACATTTGTATTTATTGAGCTATTTACATAATTTTACAATAATAGCCTATACTCTACAATTAATTGTGTTTGTCATTTTTAAGGTCAAAATAATTTTTTTCATATTTTTATAATCGTCAAATATTATTTTAAAGTATTAATTTTCATAAATAGTATTTTTTATATTGTATTTAACTATTTTATTAAATTAGTTTCCCTTTATTGGTTGTATTTAAAATCCAGCCCAATCCTAAGCCAATGTTTTGGGCCAAATTAATGGCCCAAGTAAACCAAACCTTAGCCCAATACCAGCGACCCACTACCTTATATCCGTCTGCTAACCCGATACGCTACTCACTAAATCCTGGCCGTTGATCTCAAAGATCAACGACCCACAACCTCCCCCTTATTTTTATTACCCAAACCCCTCAAACCCTAATCCATTAACTCCCAAATGGCCGTCCCAAAATACTCTCAACTCCCCCCTCTTTTCTAAAAAACCCTAGTAGCCGCCTCCCCTAATCGTCTCCGATTCTGACCTAAAATATGAAATCATTCTGTGATTCACTTACCTTATTCGTAATACCTCACTATTATGTACGCGTCTGTAAAATTACTTGAGTACTTGATCGATTTTGGCAAGTATGACCTTCTGAGATCGGACCAGATCGACTTTGATCTATGAAATTTGGACGATATTGTGTCCATATCCATAGGAGAAAAGGGTGATTCTCGCCTTTACTTGCCGGCTTGCGACCTAGGAACCCTAACTAGGGTTTGGAATTTGATTTCTTTCCTTCACCAGTTACTCTACAGATTATATGTAATATTTTCCTTTTTTTGGTTTATGTTTGATTTATTGTTTTCCTTGATTACTCGCCTGATTCAACACTATATAAACCCCTCTCCCAAATTACCCAAGGAGGAGACATTAATCATTATTATTCCTTTACTCTTTCACTCTATATTGTTCTGAACTTTGGCTCTTGGCCACTAGAAAGCCAAGTCTCCAACATTTGACTAATTGACCTTTCTTGGTTCGAGCACTGCCCGGGGTTCATCTGAAACTCTTGGGAACTCTGCCGCACTGAGAGTTTTGGGTTATACTGCTCTTTGTTGTTGTTTGGAGTACTGTAGAGATTGTTCTTCTTGTTTATCTATTTATCACTTGATAATAGGTAAGTTCCTTGGCCTTCGCAGTTTCATTGTCCTTCATTTGTATTTGTATTCTGCATACTCATGCCACTGAAATTTGTGTGAGTCAATTTGTTTCTATGCCATATCTGTATGCAGCCTTATTGGCTCTAAATTTGTCTTGTGACTCTGAACTTTTTCTAGTATTTGAACTTGCCTTAAATTCCCAACTCTGATATGTCTATTACTTGATAATATGAATGATTGTTGGCTCTCTTAAGAAGGTTTACCTTAATGTGTGTGTTTGAATGCTTATTACCTGCTACTCTCCCTGAATTTATCCCCTACTTTGTTCTTCATCCTTATGATAGACCAACTCATGTGTTCTAATGTATCTGATACTCTACTGCGACTAATTATTAACTGCGATCTCAGCCAATTGTGAGCTTTATTGTGTGTTCCATGCTTAGTTCAATCCCGTGTTGTTTAATAATACTTATAGTTTGTAAGGTTGAATGCAATATCCAACCATTATGTGACAATCTAGCTCTTAATGTGTCTTTACATATTGAGAATTCTGGCTATACTAAACCTGTTTAGTTTGCTATGTTATGCTGATGTTTGTTGTCAGTCCTGCTTTCCTACCCTGTCCTGGATTGTTATGTAAACCAAACTCATGCTTAGGAAGTAATTTAGTCCATGCCTAACTTGTTTGCTTTTGGTCCAACCATTCATGAGGACCTGTTATTTTGCATTTGTGATTCTTTTGTGTATTTGCTGACTTGCTCAATCCTACACTCCTTAGTACCAGTTCAGACCTTAGGAATAAATCTTACAGCTGACTTTCTTTCACCATATATTGCAAAATAGTATTAGATTTGATGCTTGCTTCTGTTACTGTTGAAGTTTGATATTGTCTCTTGTATTGTGATAACTTTCTCTTGTTAAGTAATTGCTCGACCATGAACGTATACTATTAATTTCCATGTTGAACTTACTACATTGAGGTTGTTCTTTATTTCTCCCTTAGCTTTTCATGATTAGATCCAGTATTTGAAAATTGCCTTAAGCTGTTTTTGACCATACTAGTGTTTGAAACTTCATTCGAAAGAGTCTGTTATCCCAGGATAATCAATCATGTCCCCTTAAAACGCAAGCATGAACTCGTCTTGTGTGTGTCTTGCCAACATGTCACATGATTACGTCTATACATCTTGGTGATAATTAGCTTTACAGCTTTAAGAAAATAAGTGTGTGGGCTGCGTTCCTGGGTTATTTAGTTCAACATATAGTCTATTGCTTTTGGGCCTGGCTGTTGGATTAAGACTTACTAAAGGTCTTATGAGCTAGGTTTTTGAGTCTACTGGAGCTGTCGGGGACCTAGAAAAGCACTGGGTTATCTGTACTAGGCCTATCATTGGGCCTATAGTGGTCTTTTCTGTAATTATTCAATAATTTATTATTTTATTCGGGATGTAATAACGTTTAATAACGAATGATAGGGAAGTTAATAAAAGGGGGTTGGGGTATTCTAATACTTGCTTGAATGGGTAGAAAACATGACTATAGGGTCTATGTGTTCTATTTGCTATTACATCCACCATGCCTTATTTGTTTCGTTTAGCTTGTGTTGCACACTGATAGGACACACTTTACTTAACTTGTCAAAATATGCTACAGTTATTTCCATGTCCACTATTCAACGTTCTTAGATAATATGCCTATACGATACAACAATGCAATACTTTTGCTAATCTAGATACCATGGATATAAGGTTTAATAATTAATTAACTGCTTCATGCTGCTTTTGCACCGCCTCACTTAGATAGCCTGCCTAGAGGGGTAAAGTGTTACAAAATCAGGTCTAATTGTTAGAAATCCTGCCTATAGGGTGTTTATTGACGCTACTAAGCTTGTGTTTTCAAGAGACTTCACTGTACATGTCTATAGAGTACTTTCACCTGCCTAAGACGCATCTCTATAAAATCAGCATTGGTAATTCAGATTTATGGGATTGTTTTCACCACCTTATTACACAAACTATTAGATATCACATCTATAGGACTTGTATCTCTCTAATCTGCCTATACGTTAGTCCAGAAATTATAGCACTACCTGTAAAATACTGGAATCATATAGAAATCAAGCCTATAGGACTTAATGATTATAATATGTCTAAATTCTGTCTACTGCCTAACCAGAAATCTATTTGCGTGCTTTCGTGCTTATGTGTGAAGGCTAACTTGAGTCTTTTATTGCTATTGTACGCAGTCCTATCTATTTTGAATGTCGCCTAGTTTTATCATTTTTGAGCAACCTAAGTAAAGTCTAGAACCACCTGATAGTAGCTCCAAAGCCTCCTGGACCGTAGGCATGCGACAGATAGTGCACGCATAGGACACGACTTAGAATTAAATTAAAATGCCTTTAAGTAAACAACTTCAACATAGTAATTGGGTAGCAGGAGATAATAGTCTGTACCCGCTGAATAATGCCTCTACCTTAAGATTGCGAAGTATTATTTATGTTGCACGGGGTAATCCTTTAGGCTAAAAAACTTAGGACCCCCTCCTCTTTTTTTATGTGCCTGTTATTTATACTTAGTCATTCAACATAGATCAATATAGTTTGTACCTTTGTAGCTATTAATACTTGTACCGATTATTATATATTTTAATAAGACTCCACAACTTCTCAATTTCCCATCTATTTATTTGATCACCTAACTTAATTACACAATCCACATAGTCTGAAGTTTGGCCGGGACCCACAGTTGTGGACCTCAAAGACTACCTAACACCTTCTCTTTGAGGTAATTTAAGCCCTTACCCGATCTTTGGTGGCGTTGATAAGTCAAATAGAGTTATTTGCAAATAGGTACCCTAACGCACCTTAAAAATCGTTAGGTGACAACTCTTCTCTTTTAATACATGTTTAAAAAGAGTTGTCACATGTCGAAATCTGCTTTTGCGAGAAAATGGGGCGCAACACTAGGATACCTATTTAATTACTAAGTCATGTTATTTTTTAGTCTGCTAACCGATGAGATTATGGACAAGGGTTATTGTTATTCTAAGGGGAAGGTGTTAAACACCCCTTAAAATCGACGTTAGGTAGCTCCATAGGATTTAGACTAAGTTTGGGATCAATTATTTATAAAAGGCTTTGACTAGTGATAAGAAATGTTGCTTACTGTACACCTAATAATAATGTTGATAGAAAGAATTCGAGGTCCTAAAGGGATATGAGTTTATGAACAGGTTCATTAGAGATATTAAAAGAGTCTTGAAATTGTCATATAAGTGGTCTAGATTTTACAAGTTTATAGAAAAGACTGAGTTAAGAAAATACCTTGATTTGGGGGATGGTTATTTATGCCATTCTAAAGGATGTTTTGTAAGAAAGTGTGTCTAAAAGTACCTTAGATTCGGAGGGTTTTCAAAGAAGGGGTTGTTTACCGAAAATTCCTTAAAGGCGGCAGTTCTTAAAGTTTTGATTTTTCTTTTCAAAATGTAGCTGAAATCTGATTTTTCCATTTTGAAATAGAGCTGATGTTTTTCTAAGTTTTGGATTTTGAAAACCTTTTAAGGAAAGGAAAGATGAGTGAAACACGATAATAATTTGCGGGTAGATTATGATTAGTGAGTTAAGGATCTACTTCTATCTAATTTCCCTTTTAAATCCTATATTATTTAAGGCTTGCCTAAGTTCATATGATTCTAAAGCAAGAAAGAAAAGCATGTGTTCTAATATATGAGTGTTATATACATGAGAGATAAATAACAATGAAGACAAAACTAACATTAATTTAGACTAATAAAAATAGTAAATTATGCTAACGAGATAGTAAATAACAATAAAAGTGCTGAGGGAAAGAGGACCAGACTCTATGATTGGGCCTCAAGAAGATAGGCCCGACATCGAACAGACGCAAATAAAACTGACTTTGGACTCCTCGACGAGATGCAATAAGGCTGGAATTGGTCCTGAGTTCATCAAGAACTGAAAGATCCTAACAGATGTACATATCAAAAATAAGAAGGTCATTAGACATATATCCAATATATTTTAATATATTCTAACTACAGATCATACTTGGATGTACATTACAAATATACAAATAGATAATTGAAGCAAGAATAAGGTTAATATGGTAGAGGAAATTATATATTAATGTGGTGGCTTTACTTAGAAAATAATTCACATTGGAAACCTTTTGTTGTCATTAAAAACTAAACCCTTAAAGAACCGGGTGCGTCAATGAATTAAGAGCTAAGGAGGGTGCCCCACTTAAGGTCGATTCTCCCTTTGGATGACCCGATAGTTCAAAGTTCCCAAGGGACTCAAGGCCCAGGGCAATGCTTGTGCCGGGGAGGGCAGCCCAACCTAAAGTCGAATTCCACTCCCAAATACCCTTAATCATTGACGACATGTTTTCCTTACGGGTTAAGTGCCAATGAGGCCCTTGCAACACAAACTAAGTACTAAGGTATTACTTACCACAAAATATATACTTTCCTCTTAATGAAAATAACATAAGAGAATGCTGATTACTTTTAAGACTAAATAGGGAACACATATCAAGGAAACCTAAAGGGGGGCTGAGTTCAGAATACACATAGATAAAAAAGGATTTTTCATAATCATACTATTGCAGGAATGATTCATTAAGGCATAACATATTCAAACATGTATTGATAACATTACTTGGCACTTTAAAAAAATCAAGGCAGATTCATACCAACAGTCATAGTCAGCCATTGTTACAGAGAGGTATTCAAAGTTATGGGATTAAACTCTCATCATGATTACAAATTTCACATATTCAAACCTGGGACTCCTAAGGTCTCAATAGGGTCATGCTTCTAATAATATTAGCAAGTCAATGTGTTCAGATAATATAAATAAATGAACTTCATAAGGGTTGAGAGTCAAGTTCAATTTTTGGTTAACAATAAGGGGGGAGGGGGACTAAGCATCACTCAAAGCAGAACATGGTGTTACGGAGTTAAGCAAGGAGGCTAGCAATATTTAGTCAACTGTTCATAGGCAAAGTAAAAGAGGTAGTAATCTCATATAAGTATAGGATATTTTCACATTACAGAACCAATTATAGAACCAAATCAACATATTGGTAAAGAAAGGAGATGAAAAACATTGCATCAAAAACAAGTTCAAACTCGAACATAAATTTAGTTCAGCATATAGGTATGAAATGATCATGCTTCAACTCCTAAAAGGGTCACTTGATTATAACATATAGTCTAATGTCCTTTCTTCATGGAAGATAAGTTAAATATAGATGCATGCAAACTTTACAAAATCAACATGTGCTCAAAAGATTAAGGACATAGATGTACTGCAAAATGTTTGAATTACACATGTATATGAATATCTCAACTAATCATGGGGGGGGGGGCAGACAAACTTAGTTATGCATCAATTACTAGTTGACTTTTATCCAAGCAAGATCATGACTTGTATGTGAAGAGGAAGATAGCTTAACTTTATAGACACAATAAAGATTCACGAGAATAGGACAATTTGATGCAAATATGGAAGCTTCCTATAAATGCATACAACAGTCGAGTATGATCATGAGAAGGTTATAAATGATAGCTTAGATATCACCGTCAGAGTTAACAGGCACATATACTGAGAAGAAGAGCATCTAAACACTCATATTCTTTCAACTTAGTTAAGTGACATGGACATATTGAATTTTCTAGTGTATATCAGCTAAAATTACCAAATAATGAACTTGATGATAAACAAATAGGATGCATGGAATAATATGCATAAGTGAACATCATAACAATATCATTTGTGAAATTAAAACATGAACATGATTGGTTTAACAATGATAATAATCAAACAGAGTAAGGACCATAGTGGCAACTCAGAGGCAGTTTAACAAACACAGGCAAACATTTAGACATTGTAAGTTAAAACCTAAGGTTAAGAAGTAGGGAATACAAGTCATATTAGTTGAGGTTTCATTCCAGTCATAACTATCTGGTAGTAAACTCAGCTTCCAAAACTCACAAGATTACAAAAGTGCAATAAAACATAGATGAGTTTACTGTAAGTCACTGAGAGCTATGAAGTTTATACTGAACAAAAACATATAAGAATTAAGGCATGGAGGATGTAGGAAAACTCAGAACAAAGAGCAACAATTATCCATGAATTAGTAGGTTATCACTTTAGAGAATCATAACAGAATCAGTTGACCATATAAGGTCGTAAAACTAACAAAGCATAAATATCAAACATGTCAAACACATATAGAATAATTATAATCTACAGAACTTAACTCTACATAGCTAAATCATCCAGAGAGATGAACAAAAGAAAGGGGGAGAAAGATGCTGACCTTCTTAAGGGAAGCAGACCAAACAAATTCTTTTGTTGCTCATAGATCCCAGAACCTTCAAGCTTGAACTAGCAAAGAGCTCGACAAAAAAGAGGAAAACAGTAAGAGACCTAAGACCAAAAACCCTAATTTTATTAGTGTTTTCTTTTTGTGTGCTTAATGTGTGACTGTGTATGTTCGTTCATGTTAGGTGAGAGCATTGAATACCCCTTTTATAGTGCCATTTAAGGCTCTAGGGCTTCACAAATTCAAAATCAGTAATGGAGAGTGACGCATGGTAGATGATGATAGCAAATCAGTGAAAATATCGAAGACAAAGGGGAATACAGTGTTGAGTTTACCTGAGAGAAGGGGAATCGATTGTTGAAGGTTTTGAACCAATGGTCAAACCCTAAAACCTAGAGGTCACTGCATTTGACCTCTAGGTATAGAATGTCATGATGAATCTCTGAAGAAAGTTTAATGCATGCTCTGATTTGACGGAGTATAAGAGGATTGGAAGTTTTACGTTTGAGCTTGGGGTTCTAGGTATTAGGCATTTGAATTTGATTGATGAAATGGGAATAAACCGGTGGGATTCGCAGATTCAGAAGGCAAAAGAGATGAATCTCTGAACAATCTGTGACCTTGCACTAATTTGTGCAAGGTGTTTTGATAGATTTGGTTTGCGAGGTTAAGAGAAAAGAGAGAAAGAGGAAAGGGAAAGAGAGGCGGCGAGGTCAGAAGGGAAATAATTTAGGGTTTGGGTAGTTGGGGGTCGGTCTCTAGGGTTAAGCATGCGAGATGGAATATGGGCCGTTTGATCATTTGATCAACGACCCTGATAAATCGGGGCTTTATGTTTTTAAAGAAATTAGTTTGGAAAAATACAGGAACCGTTGGATTTGTGTGATCCAATGGTGGAGATAATATCTGGTAACAAGTTAGAATTTAAAAGAGAAAAATAGGAATCATTGTGGGCCGTCGATGGTTTCGATCAATGGCTCAGATCATTTGTGTTTCTTATGTAAATGTGGGAGACGGGTGATGTGGCAAATGTTGATTGGTGCAAATAGGGTTTCTGGGATTGCCATGGTGGAAAGAGATGTGTGTTTGGGTTGAGTCAATTCCGAGTTGGGCTTGGTATTTGGGCTAAAAATAATTTAACTAATAGCCATTTTGTATTTAGTCAAGGAATTGCAATTGTAGGCTTTTAGTTTCAAACCCTTTTTAAAATCATTTTAAATAAACTTAATAATTTCAATAAAAATATTGTAAAATTATAATTATACATTACGAATTATCTATAAATAACACATATTTCGAATTATAGCACTAATTTCAAAATATTAAAATAGTAACCTAATTCACTGGAAATTAAGGAGTAATTTTGTCAAATTATAAAACCTATGTAATGTATATACAAAAGTTATTTTATAATAGTAAATACATTTGTAATTACACAATAGCAGTACTACATGATTAATTTTGAAACCAATACTTAATTAGTTTATAAAATTAGATATTTATTAATAAAATATACTTTTAAAGTATTTATTGTAAATTGTTAAGCGTGAATAAATTAATTTTAAAAATGAGGAACAATATTGGCCGTCAACAGCTGCCCCTCTTTGATCGGAGACGATGAAAGAGTTTTCGGGAAAAGAAATTGAACCAAAGCCAATTTTGTCCCGACTTTAGGCATGCTTTGCAAGAATGGCATGAAAATTATGAGTTGAAGAATTGAGTTGTGGAAGAATCTAGGAAAGTTTGGGAATATTGGGCCGAATTCTGGCTTTGAATTGCTTATATACCTCGGGCTTAACGAGGACCAGGCCTCATGTAGTGCTGGAGCATGGATTTTGAGGAAGCGACACTCTCAGGAATTGCCACAATATCATATTGTTACTATACGGCTAGACGGAAGATTGGTCACTCATGATAACTTTAATTTTGCAGCCTGATTTGAATGATTCAAAATTTTGAGCTCGATGGTCATCTTGAGGTGGGATCTTGGGCCCGCTACTGGGTTGGCTGTCCCCATAGTATTGTATTTCGGTCTGCTCCTAAGAAAAGGTTCCATGCTGTGGTATTTGTTCCTGTATAACAAATGAAATACACGTATACCAATATATTGTAATACATAATATATAAAGATGAAATGTAAATGATGCAGGAATGATGATGCCTGGCTACCGGCGAGCCATATTTTGGGATTGGGATGATGGGATACTTAATCCTGACTCGATTTGTTAGCCGGGCTGTGTACCGTTTTGCATTTATTGGAGCATTTGAAAATTGTCTCCGCTCGTTGGGAGAACTTGATTGGTAAAGTGTGTCTCCTCTTGTTGGGGAGGAGCTTTGCACTGAGAAATGTCTCCGCTTGTCAGGAGAGCTTTATTTGTAGAGTGTGGCTCCGCTTGTTGGGAGATATTTGTACTGAAAAAATATAAAGTAATCTCCACTTGGGAGCGATCGAAATCATTCCTAAAGCTGCAAGAACAAAACGTTAAAACATTCAAGGTAACATCGAAATGAGATATAAGCATGCCCAAGATATACTCTTCACTGCGAAGCTAAGTTACGACCATTGATTGGTAGAACGTTGGTGACAAGGTTTGAGATTGTCTATTCCGGCATTCGTGATTGATAAAGCGGTGCTTCAGATTGCTTTTCGTTGGCAAAGTTTGCAATTTGCTATATACAAGGCTCCAGTTGGCGAAGTCGGCGTTCGATTTGTACAAGGCACTCCGATTGATTGAGTTGACAGCTTACTATATACAGGGGTTCAATTGATGAAGCTGACGTGCGATCTGTAAAGGGTGATCCGATTGATTGAGCAAACGATTTGCTATTTATAGGACTTCAATGAGCGAAGCCGTCGTGCGATTTGTACATGATGCTATGATTGATTGAGCAGATGATTTGCTATTTATGGATTTTTGTGTCAGCTGTTTGATTCCGAAGCACCTGCAAAGAATTCAAGAGTTAGCCTTAGCTATTCTTGAAAATTAAAGTAAAAGGAGGAGAGATAAGCTTAGGCAACTGGCGGGTCCGTCATTTGCCCTAGTGTGGTCCCAGCGATTCTTTACTCCCTGTTGAC
>AWOL01S0058199.1:2534-27734 GCA_000715115.1 Nicotiana otophora | reverse complement strand
GGGAGTTCGTTTGCGTCGATCGTGACATTGATTTTCCCCAGCCTTTGACATGATTGCGCCACAAAGTTTGGTAGATAGAACATATTACTTTATATATAATTTTAGAAAATATTTTGAAAATACTTGTCTCTTTTAAGGCAAGCACTGTCATTCCGAATTATGACATGCTACGAAAAGTTCTCTCCATGCGTACGTATCTCTTCGAGAACTTTGTCCCGTTGATGTCCATCTTCCATTGTATCTCTGACAACGCAGCTACTTGCTATTGTGACAGTGTCCTAATTAAGGCTAATGCATTACAGAGGTTTCCTAAGGTATGACCAAACCCTTTCAGGTTGCCTACGTATCCAAACAGAATCAGGTCTGAACGTAGTTTGTGGGATAATGATGAAATGTGATGAGACGACAAATCCTGACTCAGGAAGACTATGTATCCAAAATGAAATCAGGGCAGATCGTAGTTCAATTAAAACATATGCAAAATGATGAGATTAAGAAATGAAAATGGCCGAGTCTAACTTAGACAACCTACGTATCCAAGTGGAATCAGGACAGAACGTAGTTCAATTACAAAAGATGACTGAATCCGATGAGCATTGCCTACGTATTCCTTTATGAGGAAATCAAGTTGGCGTAGTTCATGAACAACATACAAAAATGACATTTAGTTTTCTATTGCAAGATAAAGAGGGAGAGAAATCGAACCCTATATAGGTTGCCTACGTATCCCTCTATGGGAAGTCAGGTTGAACGTAGTTCTGATACATCAAAATCCTAACTCAATCTGTCTTCAGGCGTAATATATCTTGATTGTGTCCAAGTTGATCGGCTTCATGCTTACTCTTCCATCCATTTCTGCTAAGATTAGATTTCCACCAGAAAGTGCTCTATGGACCACATAAGGACCTTGCTAGTTCAGTGCAAACTTCCCTTTAACTTCTTCTTGATGAGGAAAGATTTTCTTTAGAACCAACTACCCCGGTGTGAATTAGTGAGGCTTCACCCTTTTGTTAACTGCACTAGCAATCCTGTTCTGGTATAGCAGTCCATGACATACTACATCCATTCTTTTCTCGTCAATGACCATGAGCTGTTCTTGTCAGACCCGTATCCATTCTGCATTGTCCAATTATGCTTCTTGAATGACTTTTAAGGACGGTATTTCGATTTATGCGGGTGTCACTGCTTCGGTGCCATATACCAACATGTATGGTGTTTCCCTAGTAGATGTTTTCATGGTGGTCCGGTAACCTAATAAAGAGAAAGGTAACTTCTTGTGCATTGTCTTTCATTGTCCACTATCTTTCGTAGGATCCTCTTGATATTCTTATTAGCTGCCTCGACTGCCCCATTCATTTGTGGTCTGTAAGCTGTGGAATTGCGGTGCACGATTCTGAACTTCTCGCAGATTTCCCTCAGGAGGTCGCTATTGAGGTTGGCGGCATTGCCAGTGATGATAGACTATGGTATCCCAAATCTGCAAACGATGTTGTTCCAAACAAAATCTGTCACTACCTTCTTTGTGACGACCTTGTAAGTAGATGCCTCGACCCATTTTGTAAAATAGTCGATGGATACCAAAATGAAACGATGTCCATTTGACGCCGCAGGCTCTATGGGTCCTATCACGTCCATGCCCCAGGCGACAAAAGGCCAGGGTGAACCCATTACATTTAACTCATTTGGTGGAACCCAGATGAAATCTCCGTGAATCTGGAACTGGTGACACTTTTGCACATAGCGGATACTGTCGCTTTCCATAGTCACCCAAAAGTATCTAGCTCTCAAAAGCTTCTTGGCGAACGTGAACACATTCATGTGGGGTCCGTACATCCCTGCATGTATTATTTCCAGCAGTCTGGTTGCTTCGGCAGTGTCTACACATCTCAGCAAACCTAAGTCTGGGGTCCTCCTATACAAGACTTCCTCATTTAGGAAAAACTGGTCTGCCAACCTCCTGAGGGTTTGCTTTTGACCATTAGTAGAATTTTTTGGGTACTCATAGGTCACAAGGAACTTCTTGATATCGTGTTACCAAGGTGTACCATCTGGTTCTTCATTCACGTGGAAGCAATAGGCATGTTGATCCTTGATTTCTATCTCGATGGGATCGATGTAGTTCTTGTCTGAATGTTGAATCATAGATGATAATGTCGTAAAGGCGTCTACAAATACGTTCTGAATTTTGGGGACGTGCTTGAAGTCAATCACGCAGTGTAGGTACGACATTATCTTGACATTCTTAGTTGACAATTCTCCTTGGACTTGGTGGATCAGCAAATCGGAATCTCCTATGACCAAAGGTTCTTTGTAGTTCATGTCGACTGTCATTCTGATTCCATGGATGCATGCCTCGTATTCAGCCATATTATTGGTATAAGGGAATCTTATCGTTGATGATGCTGGATAGATTTGTCTAGATACTGAAATCTAGACTGCCCCAATCCGGACTCCTTTGAAGTTTGCTGCTCCATTAAAAAATATTCTCCACCCAGGGTATAATTCTACAATAGCTTCCTCGGAAAATAGTACTTCTTCATCGGGTAAATACGTGGTAAGTGGTTCGTAATCCCCATCCACTGGATTCTCAGCGAGTGGTCGACTAAAGCTTGTCCTTTGATATCATTCTGAGTTATGTACACAATGTCAAATTCGCTGAGGATAATTTGCCATTTAGCTAGCTTTCCGGTAGGCATTGGCTTCTGAAAAATGTACTTTGATGACGTCCAAATCCACTACTAAAGAGTTAATGGACAGTCACAAGTAATATAATTTACCAAACTATGACTCGGGGTCGAATCCCACAGAGAACAATATGTAGGAGATTAGGCGTGTAAGAGAATTATCACTTATTATGCAAAGCCAAACACTTAGAAAGGTTTTGAGAAAATATCTATAACTAATTGCGAAAATGTAAACTAACCTAGAAAGCAAATAAAATGATAAATGGCTACAAGAATGGATGAATTGAGAAGTGCACTCAAGTAGAGATCCAATTTATTTCACAATTTTACAAATAAGAGCGAGTTTATATTAATTAGAGTCAAGTAATAATTTTATATTAGCTTCTCCTGAAGACTAACAAGACTTCCTAATTGAATTATCCCTAAAGAAATTAAGAGATTAAGCAAACCCAAATATGGTTACAAGTAGTTCAATCCTATCCCTAGGCAGAATCTATAAAGTGAGGGTTAACACCTCAAGTTCTTGCTAATTAATCTTTCCCAACCCCAAATTATCTTTCCCAAAATTAATTTGAAGTGAATGGGCGAGTCCTAGGGATAGATAATCCCTTTGGAAACATTAAATAACAAGAATAATTGAAGAAATAATAACTCACTTCATAATAAATAAAAATCGTTCAATACATAAGCACAACAATATTTTTAATCCACATTTTAAATATGAATATTCCCATAAACAAGATTTAAGTGTTGGAAAAAATACTAAACACTTAGATATTCAACACAAAGCAAGGAAATGAAGAAATGTACACAAATGGGCAAGAAATTATCAACCAAAAGCTTCAAATCTTCAAGACCCAAGTGTGTGTGCAAGAACCCTAGCTCCAAAACTTGTATTCTCTAGTCAAGAGATGTCACGCCCCGAACTTGGGGGGCGAGACCGGAACTCGGTTTCTCACATATCCTTGCGTACCAACTTGTGACTAAGGGGCTCTGAATATATAATGTCATACTTTGGTCATGGGCCACATTATAAGACAATTGTGAATTCTGACTAAACATCAATATAAAATTGGGCCGACAAGGCAGTCCTAACTACTACAGTTGGCAAACCAACAAAATATACATAAAAGGCTTACAAGACCAACATACTGCACTAACTGACAAGATATGTCTACAAGCCTCTACTGATGGATATACTGTGATCGGAACAGGGCCCCGACCTACTAATAACATATATACATATATACACAAGATATACATAAAGCTCTAGACACGGCAACTCTGAAGGGCATGGAGCTTACCGATCAAGCTGAACTCGGGAAACACTTAATGAGGAGGTATACCGGTGTGTCTGTCTGAACCTACACGCATGAAATTCAGCGCCTCCAGAAAAGGGATGTCAATACGAAATAATATACCGAGTATGTAAGGCAATGTACTGAAAGCTGAAACCGAACTGATAATATAATAACTGAAAGTAACTGGGAGTAAAAGATAATCTGAAGATATGCTTACCTGCTGATACTGACTCAACTCTCTCAATATAGTAAGTAAAATAGTTGTCCGACCCTATAAGGCTCGATATATATACAACTGCTTTGCCGTAGTAGGCTCGCTCATATGCGCTAGTCTATACTAGGCTATGTATCTCGGCCAACTGGTCTTGCTCATAGGCGCTCGGCCACAGTAGGCTCGGTATATAACTTACCATCTGATCATAGGTTGCACAATAGGGGCCTGCCCATAGATTATAGCTCAATAGTAATGAAAACAATGTAATACTATATATATAGGCTCTCTTCTCTCTTGACTGGAAGAAGACAATACTCAATTAAATATGAAGTCCCGATAAGGAGAATACTGTAATTTATGAGACTAGGATAATGTATATAAATTCGGGAGTATGAACTTCTCTTTATGCCTCGTTATCAAATACATGTAATTACGAGATCATGCCAAAATGAAGGAAAGGCTTAGACTTAACATACCTGAGTTGACTCTCTTGACAATCCCTCTAACACACGTCAATTGCAACAACACATAATGGCGGAGCGAAGTAGGGAAAAATCCGTATGATATTCTTGAAAAAGATTGCACCGTACTCCCTTATAATCGCAAATCTCATGCTTTGAAGTTTCAAATGAACTGATTAAGCCCCATCGTTACTTTGCAAGTCTTAGCAAGATTCCAATTTGGATTGTTTTCAAATACCAAATGTAAAACTAGTCTTTCACTTTTTAACTGGAGGAAGGGAATGCTACACTAGAAAGACTCGTCACATTCCCTAAATATCAAGAAATCTCAAAGACAAACATACAAGAAAGGAAGTCTAAAGAGTTGTACCATATTTTGCCCTTTTTGGTTATATTCTTAACCAAATGAGATAAAGGCATCTTTAAATGCTGCCACCTTGCAAAAATAATTTAAGAGTCACTTAATGGATATCACATGTTGCTGCCACGTTGGGTAAGGGTAAGCTTATCCAAAATATTAAATTAATTACTAATCCCTTAATTAACTTGGTAATTCTCCACTAATTCAATAATCAATCAATTACCCACATAATTAAGAATTATCTCAAATTACTTAAAATACTACTCCTTTTTAATACACTTTGTACACCTTACTATTATGGTCATGTGGTACCTTGTATCGTACTAGTCCATAAATATCGTGTATTATAGCTTGGACCGTATTTTATCTCAAAATGACAAACTTTGACGAAACTCATTTTCTTCGATCCCTTACCCTCTCACCTTCACGAATTTACTCATCACTTTCTTGAAATAGCATAATGCTTATAATCTCACAATAATCTCATTCCCGAACTTATGTCGATTTATGACGAAACATTAACATACGGAAATACGAGATGTAACATCTCATTTTCGAGCTTCCATCAATTTACTTATGGCGTACTTTCACGTACAAAAATATGGGGTGTAACATCATTCCCCCCTTTTGAACATTCGTCCTCGAATGTTGACTGATGCACTTATCATTATCATAACCTATAGCTCTTGCGAATATTTTAATACTCTCATTGCAATCTAGGCAATTGTTTTGTGAATAAATCCAAAGTCCATGGTATTCCCACATGTAGGCCTCTTTCTCACACCGCGACATGTGGTCGAAATTCTTCCAATTTTGTAACTCTTGCTACTTCGGTCATGCAGCCTGTATGACTTTTTTCCTTATATGTGCGCTTACGTGACTCTCCCCTCCAGCTTTTAGCCAATCTCTAGGTCTCACTTTGTAAACATATACAGAGCTTGACAAGATGTCCCTCTAGGAATCTATAGGTATACTGAAGTTCTTCACTCGGTACTTTTTCGAACTTACGAATATTGCTATATCTTATTTCATAGGCCCGGGTATCTATCCGCATGACTTTACTGCATCTAAGTAGGTCATAATATACCATAACGCTTACCTCGATTTATCGTTACTGAGGTATACTACCAAACTCCAGCTTACGTTCGTTGTTCGTCCCATATGTATAAATCTATTTCCTTTAATGCTTCCTCATGACTGTTCATCTTAAGAATGGCGGCCTAATCTCACCTCATACTTTGTGACTTTTGTCCATTCCATTGTTGATTCACCTTAATATTGATCTATAATCTACCATTGCTAACTTGATCTCTTATGTAACACTGCCGCTAGGGCTCACGTGATTGATCCACCTAGGGGTGATACTATACTTTCATAATCGTATTATATAGCATCCTAATATGACTCACCTTACAGGGGTATTTTAATCCCGTGCAATTCATGAAATCCTCCTCAAGTCTACTCAATCGAAGGCCCAACGTCATCATTTATCTATCACAATCACACCCTCACTTTACTACCAGGACAACATTCCATTTCTTCTAGATGCTTTTAGTCTTAGATTCTTTTTGAGTTCATTCAGGCAATGCTGAACTTTTTATAACTTAGAGAAACCATTAGCTCTCTTGTTTGCATGGGCTTAATCCTGAAGACTTATCCATTCTCGTCCTATTCTCTCTCGCCTTTTCTCATCCTTACTCCTGTCATAAAACCTTGTCGCTTTACTATACTTTAGCTTGCGACCTATACGTATCTATTTATTCTATTTGCAACCTTCCTTCAACTTGCTTGCACCATAGATTTCCTTATGTGATTCGGGAACATCAAGCGAGACATCACATCATCTATGATTCTTCTTTACTTTCTTGGCTAGATCTCTCGGTACCTAACCCATACGCTGGAAAATATGCTACTGACGATGCCGCTATTATTCCTGGATACTGAATCCCCCCGCTTCTAGCCTTTCATCCGAAATATGGACTATTCACAACCTTCTGCATCTAAGTATTTTGTACGTTGTTCACCTTTACCTTACTACCTTAAAATCTTGCATCGTATCTTCTATTTATTTCATGACCTCCCTTCCATATGGATATAATTCACATCCATAACTTGAAGCTCTATTATAATACTATCACCTCTTGTGATACACAATCCGGTGGAAGCTTCGTACTGACTTCTTACGAGGCTGATACTTTTCTAATTGTCTTCATCGTAGGGCCGTTATGGAATATGGTTGTTGTACTTTCTCTCCTGTACCTCTGATATTAAGAGTGATCCTGCAATGTTCTCAATCACGATTTCCATAATTTTCTACGTCCAATAATCAGACTCCTGATTTACTTGGTTGATGTAATTCTTTAGTTTCCTCTTCCTTTTGATCAGCCTTTATGTAGGCTTGAGCTTCTTCCGATCTGCGGCTCCTGGTATTAGTTATCACTTTAGCCTTTCATGGGTGTTTTGGAATATTCATGATACAATATTCTAACAACTCAATCCTTTATCTATTCCCTGGGCTCAATTCTTTCTTTTAACTTATACCGGAGTCTTCTATGACTGTATAATTGATAACATATATAAAATTCTGAACTCTTAAGTGCATTCATAACGTACACTAGGTCATTAATTGAATAATTCTTTTTGTTCCTTCTCGTTTTCTTTTTAAAAGTAAGCAATTACTTTTTCTGGTCTTTCTACCCCCTTGTTGTGTGCATACTTAGCTTACCTTAGTGCCCACACTCATTGAATTCCATATAACTTATATGATCTTGAATATCACTTCTGATTTTACTTCTCGTTCATTAGCCACAGTAGGTGCCATTTTCTTAAGGAGTGCATACAATGTTGTTGTGAAACTGTTCTAACAAGACCATTTTCTCTTTAGGTTACTGTGCTTAGGTTGAAGCCTTCTTCTTTATTTCCTCAGCTAGTCTTTTGTTGTAGTACTTAGGGAGACCTTCTGGCTCTTGTAAAATTACAAGCTTGTTATATCGTTTACCCGACATAATTTTTTGATGTTCGTACTCACCTATAATCATCCTTAGTTACTTACCTCCACATTCATTTGCTCGTATGGTTGCTTCTGAACTGAAGTTTTGACTGTCTTTCCAGTTGGACTCTCTTTTATTCCCAAAATATGCATACGATATCTTTAACTACCCCAACTCCTATCCGAATATTTCTCAAGGATCACGATGTCATATATGCGAGACTGAATTCCCCATGTTGGGCTTCACTATGTTTATTTTGCACGATCTGTTGATTTGTCTGTATCCTCTTATCTATCATAACTAGGCTATTCCTGGATCAACTACTAACTACTCGTTGGCTCATTCTTATATGAATAATCCGCGTAATCCTTCTTGAGTCATTTCCTTTGTCTTAACTTATGTCCCGCACTGGCTCCTTATCTATCAATAACATCTCGGGCAGGAACCCTTACTTCCTCTCCTTGACATCATGTTTGCATAATGTTGGAGTTGTAGCATATCCGTAGGATTTAAATAAGTGCAATATCATTCCTTTCTTATTTTTATCGCATTCTTCCTTCACCATTCCATAGTCACTAGAATCACTTAATTCTGACTTAATGCTACATCACTCTATATTCCCCCCTTTAGGGGAGTACTAAGATTTAGAGCCACGACGATCTACCTATAGATGTTTTACCTCTTCCTCTTTGGCATATTTTCACATCATCGATGACCTTTTCCTGCCTTGCGGTAATCCTTCTATACTAAGGATAACAAAATTCTTTATCCATGAGGGTGACACTTAGTGTAACTGGCACACATAGTCCCTTAAGCTTAACTTTGCTCGCATTGCTTGCTTTAAGAATGTGTCTTCCTGAATGACCTATAAAGATTATTCTTCTATCGTCCATTCTATTATCGCCGGAAAGCAATATCTGAAATGTTTACGATGCCGACTATTATCAAATCACTTTGTTCGTAATTCATACTTAGTTTATATTGTTCACCAGTACATACTGATTTCTATTACTCTGGGGTCTAAGTTTTCCTCCTGTTAATCACGTTAGAATCACGAACTTATTTCTCAAAATGAGGATATGACTTTATGGCCTATACTCTTTTGTTGTCTCAAGGCCTGACTCCTCTCGTCTTTTCCTTCACTTGACTATATATTCTGTAATACTGTCATTGTTGTTTCTACCTTTGTCATCCATGCATCACATCTTACTCATAATGCTTCATTAACTCTCTTCTCATTTCCTGCTAACATTTCTGTCTATCACTTTATTTTGAAAATTTCAACAGGACATTCTTTTGCTTTTAGCTCCCCTTGCTCCATCTACTGGCTCTTCGGATTTCCTAACATTATTTCTTTACTAGATATAGGAGCCACTAAGATAATATTTATTCCTTCCAAGCTTTCAGTTCCTATCTTTGTAATATTCTTCAGAAATGTCAACTAACACAAACAATCCATCCACCATTTTGGGTTACTCTAATCCCACCTGGATCCTGATATCCCGTCATTTTCTTAACCTACACGTGTTAGCCCCCATATGGCATAAATGAGATGGGTGTGGCAAATTATACATACATCTATTACTGTCTAAGGTAAGTCACAATTCTTACAGTTTTCTGCCTGAGTTGTAAATTCAGATAATCTTCATTAACTGGGTACCTCGTACCCTTCTTATCTTGCTCCTTTTACTTGTTGAAGCTTGAATCTACCTTCTGAATCTCTTGTTTCTTTTTAGCATATGGGTGGATAGATATTCATGCCTTAGGGCTCCTTTTCCAGAAGCTCACACGTCTTAGTACACACATGATCTACCGGAGACCCTACATTTACTCATCATAAGCATGATGCAAATTCGAGTTCCTCCAACTGAACTCTTCCACAACCGCATTCCATCCCTTACCAACTGTCCTTCTGGATGTAGGTATCATTGTATTACGAATAAAATAGAATTTAGGAATGTGAATTCTTATAAGTGAGCTCTACCACACGATATAGAGCAAGAAGAAAAAGTGACTGTCCTAAATGCCTTGTATCCTCATGCTTATAAGTGTGGTGCACTACACACCCATAAACAAGACTCTACTAGACACGACTTGTAGACTCCCTAGGAAAGAACTGCTTTGATACCACTTTTGTCACGCCCCGAACCTAGGGGGCGAGACCGACACCCAGTGCCTCACCTATCCTTGCGTACCAACTTGTGACTAAGGGATTCTGAACATATAATGTCAAACTTTGGCCATAGACGCCATATTTCAAGACAATTGCGAATGCTTACAAATCATCAATATAAAGGTAGGCCGATAAGGCCGTCATAACTACTACGACTGGCAAACCAACAAAATATATATAAAAGGCCTACAAGCCCAATATACTGCATTAACTGACATGATATGTCTGTAAGCCTCTACTGATGAATATACTATGATCGGAACAGGGCCCCGACCTACTCATAACATATATACATATATACATATATACACAAGATGTACATAAAGCTCTAGACCCGGCAACTCCGAAGGGCATGGAGCTTACCAATCAAGCTGAACTAGTGCAACACCTAATGAGGAGGTCTACCCGTCTGTCTGTCTGAACCTGCACGCATGAAATGCAGCGCCCCCAGAAAAGGAATGTCAGTATGAAATAATGTACCGAGTATGTAAGGAAATATACTGAAAGATGAAACTGAACTGATAATATAATAACTGAAAGTAACTGGGAGTCAAAGATAATCTGAAGATATGCTTACCTGCTGATACTAACTCAACTCTCTTAATATAGTAAGTAAAATATTTGTCCGGCCGTATATGGCTCGGTATATATACAACTACTCTGCCATAGTAGGCTCGCTCATAGGTGCTCTGCCATACTAGGCTCTGTATCTCGGCCAACTGGGCTCGGTCATAGGTGCTCGGCCACAGTAGGCTTGGTATATTACTTATCATCTGATTTGAGGTTTCCCAATAGGGGCCTGCCCATTGATTATAGCTCGATGGTAATGCAAATACTGTATATATAGGCTCTCTGCTCTCTTGACTGGAAGAAGATAATACGCAATTAAATATGAAGTACCGATAAGGAGAATACTGTAATTTATGAGACTAGGATAATGTATATATATTCGGGAGTATGAACTTCTCTTTATACCTCGTTATCAAACACATGTAATTACGAGATCATGCCAAAATGAAGGAAGGGCTTAGCCTTAATATACCTGAGCCAATTTTCTTGACAATCCCTCTAACACACGTCAATTGCGACAACACGTAACGGCGGAGCGAAGTAGAAAAACATCCATATGATATTCTTGAAAAAGATTGCACTGTACTCCCTTATAATCACAAATCTCATGCTTTGAAGTTTTAAATGAACTGATTAAGTTCCATCGTTACTTTGTAAGTCTTAGCATGATTCCAATTCGGATCGTTTTTAAATACCAAATGAAAAGCTAGTCTTTCACTTTTTAACTGGAGGATGGGAATGCTACACTATAAAGACTCGTCACATCTCTAAATATCAAGAAAGCTCAACGACAAACATACAAGAAAGGAAGTCTAAAGAGTTGAACCATATTTTGCCCTTTTTGGTTATATTCTTAACCAAATGAGATAAAGGCATCTTTAAATGTTTCCACCTTGCAAAAATAATTTAAGAGTCACTTAATGGATATCACATATTTCTGCCACGTTGGGGAAGGGTAAGCTTATCCAAAATATTAAATTAATTACCAATCCCTTAATTAACTTGGTAATTCTTTACTAATCCAATAATTAATCAATTACCCATCTAATTAAGAATTATCTCAAATTACTTAAAATAATACTCACTTTTAATACACTTTGTACACCTTACTATTATGGTCATGTGGTACCTTATATCGTACTAGTCCATAAATATCGGGTATTATAGCTTTGACCGTATTTTATCTCAAAATGACAAAAGATATTCAAATGCACACAAGTAGTACCATAGGCTTTCCCTTCATGTATTTCTCCACTAGTATAGACAAACTTGGTTCAAAATCAATTAGGACTTAAAAGGTTGCAGTTTAGGCTTTTGGTTAAGGTATGACATAAGTTTGGTTAGAGTGAATCAAAACGTTCCTAAACACTACGAATTTTCAAATATCAAAATATACTTCCTTCAAGAACTTTTTCACCCTTTCTTCATTTTTCATTTCATCACCTAGTCTTTCATTTATTCACAATTCCTTATTTTTTCTTCCTTTTTCTTCCTTCTTACTCATTTGTTTTTCAAAAATCAAGGAAGGTTCCACTATTTGTTTTTATTATTACCTTTCACCTTTTAAGCAACTTTCACACCACAACTTTTCCAACCTTCACCCCCAAACTTAGGCTTTTAGCCTATGTTTATACTTTCAAAGTACTTAGGGAGGTAGTATGCCAAAATATAGATCAATAACGAAGAAAGGGTTAAAGCTTGTAACATGGTTGCCAGGAAAAAAATTAAACGGCTCAAAGGGGTTGACTAGGGAAAATATGCAAGGGTAGGAAATTTAAGGCATAATAACGGTCCAAGGAAGACCTAACATCATTTTTCAAACCAAGTTAGTCTAGGATTTCAACTTGAAACACATTCTGGGCAAGTTCTAGACTATAAATAATGTAAAACAACTAACAATAAATCTCATCACACATGACACATGAAAATCGAGCAGAATACAAATCCAAAATCGAATTGAAACCAATGAACTCAAAGAAGTCACACATAGCCTAAGAGACTATTTAATGAATCAAAGAGCCAAAAAATGAGTCTAAAAGTCATGACAATGATCTTTACTTCAATCATTTTTCTTTTTCAAAGAGCAGGAATTCATATGCCGAGGTTTAAATCATGTTGGTACCAAGCAAGCCACAAATTTGCCAATGCGCACAAACACCGGCTCACTTATTCTTCCTAAATAAACAAAAACTATATCTAAACTACAAGACTAATTCCCTTAAAAAATTCGCCTAGCTATCCATCATTGGGAAAAGTGGGCACAATAATTTACCAAAACGTTTCCGGTTCAAAAAGAAAATTGGCATCCTCGGAAAATGAACCGTGGTACAAAGAAAACCAAGGATATTGCCAACAAAATAAAATATACTATTTATAAAAAAGATCAAGAAGCTAATAGACATCAAGTCAATGAAACATACAATATAAAAACAAAAATTCAAGAAGCTAGTAAACATTCTAATATAACACATCACATGAAAACAAAATATCAATCTACCCTATCAACAGTTATACAAGAAGCCACCCCAACTAGAAATGTTGCAATATCCCCAATGCAATTAAACAAAATAGAGTAAAATGTTGGAAAGTGCTCCTTGAACAATGCATCAAGTTCGTTCCTCGCTGTCGGTCTCAGTGGCATCCTCTTCCTCTTCCTTGGACCAACGAACTGGAGCATCATCATCATCTTCCGGCTCGGTCGATGGCACCGACTCTTGAGGTTTTAGGACTTTCCATAGCCCCTTCACACCCTTCCACATGTGGGTGAAGAGTTTATATCTCTTCTTCTCCCTCTTCATCATCCTGGTGTGTGCTTTTGCTAGCATGGCATGAGAAGTACTCAAAGTACTGTGCGCCGTGGCCAAATCAGTTTATTATTTCTCCAGCTTCTTAAGGTGACCCCACCTACTTCTTCTGATCATCAAGATACTTTTGAAATTATTTTTTTGAAATGCAGAGGGTCCCTCAGATGTTTCCCCAGGTCCCTATGGAAGGCCAGCTAGTAGGTCGCGAATATGTCGCATCTCCTCGGAAAGCATTGAAAATGGTCCTCCTGCAGAAGATGATGGCTGGCTACCCTCGTCGGTATGAGAAGAAGATCACAACTTTCTCTTTTTGCTTTTCACGATGCCGCCCTCTCCTCTTTTCTTCAATGAAGCAATAGGGTTTCCCAGATCTATCCAGTTGTCTTCCGGAGTATCCTCAACCCCTACAAGCTAGCACATCTCAGTGATGAGAGATGGGGACATCAGTGATTGACCATCCAGCCTCTGATGATCCCTCGGCTCATTGATGAAAATTGCACCAACATTGAGCTGGATATCATCAAGAATGGAAGTGATCATTTGATATCTCATTATTGGTATATTCCATATATTCCCCGAAAGGGAGATGCAATTACATATGATGGCCAGCCATATCTTTGACTCGACAGTGAATTCTTTGGATGTGATCCCTTTCTTTTTAGCTGCCCATGGAACATCCGCACCCTGGCATAATTTAGAGACCAACCACTAGCCTGAGGCACAATCCTTCTCATGGAATGGTGCCATGTCATGGTCCTGTAGGTGATAGATTCGATTCACAGCTTCAGCTCCGAAATTCACCATTTCCCACGAATCTTCATGATTGGCTTTCTTAACTTGATGGTTGGAAGGTTAGCATACAATTCTCTTACCCATTGGTCATTCACTCTGCAAGGTTGAGGGGAAAAATAGGTCCATCCCATGTATACAAGCATCTAATGGAACTCGGGAAGACGTTCTGGGACCTTTTTCCAGCAATATACCACTTTCCAGGAGCAACTTCTTCGTAATCAACTCAGCATAATAGCATTCCTGGTATTCTAATGACAAGAACCGGTGTTGGTCATCATTCTCCTCAACGTCCAGAGGGTTGTCATGTGCAGATTCATCGGAGTTAGAGCTCATTTTAAGATTATGGTACTTGTAAACAAAATATTGGAGTGAAAACCTAGTATGGATATGAAATATATTGCAAAAAATGAGTCAAATATGCCAATGAAATGATTGGACGGACAAAACCCAGCCTTAGAAAAATATTTTAGATTTTCAGTTCAGGAGAAGTCTGCTCTCTCATGTGGAAATTACGGCATTTTTCTCGTAATTTCCAAGGCAACAAACTTTTTCAGTGTCCGCAATTGCTATCCCTTCTTTGCAATTGCGAAGGTATCCATAGCTGACTATTTTACCAATTGCGACCACCTTTTTCGCAAATGCGAAGAGGCCATCGCAATTGTGATCTCATCGTCCCCAGCCACCTTCTCTCACAGAACAATCCCAAGCCCCAAAACCTTTGAACAAAGGCACACTTTTAAAGAGCCCAATCAGTTTTTAGGCACACAAACATGCAATAAACTTCACACACAACCACGAGTTGAAGAAATTTCAATGATTTGGCCAAGAAATTCATTCGGGCCTATCATCGAACACAATGAAGACATAAAACTAATTTCACATTCCAACAAGCTATGGGTACTCAGAGTTCTCCATTTTTTAAGCAAAGAAAGAAGCTCACACTCTCAACCAATCCTCACCCAGAAGTTACAACAACATTTAACACAGAAGAGAAGGGTCAATTTGAACCCTAATGTTTGAGAGCACAAGGAGATAAGAAGATGATGATGATATTATGGAACATAAAGAGTACAAAATTAAGCTTTCATACATGGATGCTTGCACTTATGAGTTAGAATGAGGGATTTTCAAAGTTGTGAGACTGAGGAAGATGAAGGTCGTTTAATTTTTGAGAGCCCCAAGTTTTTCTGACTTTTGTCCAAAATGATATAAAGTTACCCATTTAAGACCATTGATTTCGCAATTGCAACCGCATCCTCGCAATTATGAATATCAAAAATTTAGCAGAGGTCGCAATTGCCACAGTTTCTTCGTATTTGCGACCCATCAGGCTTTCGTAACTGCGAATCTGTGTTAGCAAATGCGATAACTGACGCCTGGACTGTTACTTCTTCATTTCTCAATGTCCTTGCTTGTTGTCCCAAACACTTCCAAACTTCATGAAAGTTGGTATATTGATCAAAAATAATAAAATATACTATTCTAAAGAAAAAATTTGAAAAACAAAAATAAAAATGACAAAAATGACAAAAAAAAATGAAAATGATGGTTCGTCTCCCACCAAGCGCAGCATTTAACATCGTGGCATGACCCGAATCAACTTTACCACTTTTTTCTCCACTTGGAGGATATAAATTGGGCACCTAAACTTGGACTCAAGATTGTGACCACGAGCAGTGGGGGTGGTGAATAGATGATCAGGCCAAATACCATTTGCTTGATTTTGCATTTCTTAGCTTTCATGTGAGGAATGTCATTTTGACTTTTGTACCTTCCAACTGTAAGATGTATGGCCCCGGCCTCTTCTCTTCACAATCCCTCATTGACTCGTGTAGTTCAATTCCCATATTACCACACAATTCAAATGTTGAGAAATGCTTGGAATGTGACATCAAACCTCCAAATTGCAATTCTTTACGGATTTTGACATTCTCTTGGTCCCCCGAACTAGAGTCAAATTCAACCATCATTTAAACTACACCGGTTGACTCTAATTCCATATTTTTTTTTTGGCATTACTAACAAGCATGGAATAGGTTGGAGGATGTTCAATTCTTGATTCCTCAAAATAAAGCTCATTTTCTTCCTCGAAGTTGGATTCTTCTTGACCACTATTGATTTCCAATCCCCGGCAACGACGCCAAAATGTGACGAGCTCAAAACACACACTTAAATTCTGCTCGCTAATCAAATATAATATAGTATAATATCGTATCCACAGGGATTGGATTTAAACAGTGTTCTTGTAGTTTCTATCTTGATTGCTATTCAAGATGATCAACAACTAAGATTTCTATGTTTAAAGCTATTGACTAGTGACAATCGAAACAAAGAGGATTATCAGTGGGGGAAAAATAGGGGTTGATAGGATAAGTGCAAGATAATTATTTGGGATCTAAATCTAGATACTTCACTTCTAATGTTTAAGTGAGTCTCTCGAATTTACTCAATTATTAGTTCAAACATTTAACAAAAACTCCTTTCTCGATTAAGTCTTAACCTCAAGAGATGAACTAATTTAAGCACGTGAAGATATGCAAGAATGTGTAGTAGATTGGTCTTTAGGAAAACCTCTTTCGATTATTCTCCTAACTATGTTTAATCAATAATTCAACTAGCCTGTTTCTATTGCTAAGAAGAATTAATGAACTCAACCAACAAGATAATGCAAAGATATCACAAGTTATGCCTCTCTCGATTACATGAACTAGTGAGTACAGATGCAATAATTAAATCATCCAAAAATGCTTCAATACATAAAACTAGAGTTATAATCCACAAACAATCATCAATACACCAAATCCATCAATCCCTAAAGAGAACTACTACATAGATATGGACAGATTCATCACAAATAAAATTAAAGTATAGAAAAACATAAATTCGATCCATACTCGGGTCGTGAGTGAGGAAGGAATGATGAAATCCTTGTGCTCGTGTTCTTCCAATGCTTCCTTAGCCTCCTTAGGTCGAATATGTGTCAAAAGACAGGAAAATAATATTTTTTCATATATTTATACCAAGTAGGGTCGGCCCCAGACGAAATCACCCTTTCCTGACCGAAATAGGATATTTACTCGGTAAAACATATACAGGTGCGCCGCATGGGGCGACGCGCTATGCGGGGCATTAGTGGGGAAATCCAGAGAGTACGTTCTGACAGATAATAGCACTATAGCACTGTCGTGCCGCCCAGCGCGACGCAATAATGGAAAAATTTATAGAGATGCACAATATTGCCCGACATCAAAACTGCCAACAACTTCACTGGACACGACGTCCAACACCTCGTTGTAGTTGGTCAATTCATAATGTTAATCAAGTTAAGATTATTTAATAACTTCTACTGCACATTTGCAAAGCCATTCCATGTTGCAGCCTTATTCCACCCTTTTGGAATTATTTTCTTTTATTTTTCTTATACATACTTGGTTCTCGATCCCTACTTCATTCTTTGGGCTTTTACTCAGACTTCAAAGCTCCATATTGTTCGATTTAGTTCCAGATTATGTTTTTAACTCGGAATCACTTCCTTCAAGGCATAAAACACATAATAAGTGTAAAACACTACCAACTAAAGTTCAAACACAAGTAAAGTGCAGTGAATTAGGATGCAATAAGCTACTAAAATACGTAATTCTAGCCTACCATCATGGGCATAGTGAGCCTCAACCAATATTTTCATTTGATATACCAAAGTGCAAATATTCTCATCATTTGGAGTCAAAACTTATTTTAAGTCCTCGAGTGCCAAGTTGTGCTTCTCCTCATTTTCAAGAATGGCATCCAACACGAGCATCATCCTCTCATTTTGAGCATTTGAGAGTTCTTCTTGGTTTTGATCAAGTGCTGAAGAAGGATTTTCGGCTTCAACCTCTAAGGAAGGTTCTTGGATATCATTTACTTCCGAGGCTTTTTGGACCTCTAAAGCTTCAAGAAATTCTCCCATTTGTGTGTTCAACCTTTCAAGACCCAACTCATTTTGGAGTATTTTCCAAAAGCTTCTCCAAGGTATTTTGACCATATTCAATTTTTTCCACTTCCATATCCCTATACATGTCATCACAAAAGGTAGAATCATCATAGCAGGGGTTCGGGGAAGGGAAGAAACATTAAGCACAATTATCCCAATGGTCATTTTGACCACCACACTTATCACATATACTCCACTCATGGGTTTGAGATTGTGTACACAATCCGGCCTCGATAGAATTTAAACAATTTTGCCATGAGTGTGGTCCTCCAGAATAAGAACAAGGGCCATCCAAGTATGAACAACTACCATCAGACAAAGTTTCATTACATGATGTCATTTTGTCAAAATTAAGAAAATCAACAAGAAACAAACAAGAACAACAAACAAAGATAAGAAATTAATTACACAAATGTTCACAAGTTTGGACCAAAGCACGTACGATTACTTCTCAAACAACCTAAATACGCCAAATTGCTCCCGGCAACGGCGCCAATTTTGATGACGTCAAAATCCACTACTAAAAAGAATATGGACATGGTCACATGCAATATAATTTATCCAACTATGAGTTGGGTCGAATCTCACAGAGAACAATATGTAGGCGATTGGGCGTATAAGTGAATTATCACTTATTATGGTAAGCCAAACACTTAGAAAGGTTTTGATAAAATATTTAAAACTAATTATGAAAATGTAAACTAATCTAGAAATCAAATAAAATAATCAATGACAACAAGTATGGATGCATTGGAATTACACTCAAGTAATGATCCAATGTATTTCACGATTTTACAAATATGAGCGAGTTTACGTTAATTAGCCTCGGGTAATAATTCTATATTAGCTTCTTTCGAAGACTAACAAGACTTCCTAATTGAATTATCCGTACAACAATTAAGAGATTAAGTACACCCGAATATGGGTACAAGTAGTTCAATCCTATCCCTAGGTAGAATCTATAAAGTGAGGGTTAACGCCTCAAGTTCTAGTTAATTGATCTTTCCTAACCCCAAATTATCTTTCCCAAAATTAATTCAAAGTGAATGGACCAGTCCTAGGGTAAGCTAATCCCTTTTGAAACATTAAAGAACAAGAATAATTAAAGAATTAATAACTCACTTCATAATAAATAAAAATATTTCAATACATAAGCACAACAAGATATTTAATCCACAATTTAAATATGAATATTCCCATAAATAAGATTTAAGTATTGAAAACAAATACTACACACTTAGATATTCAATACAAACCAAGAAAATGAAGAAATGAACATAAATGGGTAAGAAATTCTCAACCAAAAGCTTTAAATCTTAAAGACCCAAGTGTGTGTCCAAGAACCCTAACTCCAAAACATGTATTCTCTAGTCAAGAGATGTCAAAGATATGAAAAGAATCTGCCAAAGATGCCAAAGATTTATTTCCAATAAGCTAGGTCGTGTATTAAAAGTTTTGGGCCCAAAGGATGTGAAATTACAGAATAGCCCAAAACTGAAGCGTGATCTTCGTATTTGCGAAGCTATGTTCGCATTTGCGAACCTTGACTTTCATGTTGACTATCGCATTTGCGATTAAAACTTTGCATTTGCGAAGGTTGACTATTAGGTTTGACTTCGCATTTGCGGACCTTATTTCACATTTGCGAACATTGTTTGACTCAGTTGGCTTTGCAACTGCGATTCACATGTTCGAATTTGCAAAAGTTGACCCCTGAGGCCAATTTCCAGATTTCTACTTTTGAGACCCTTTTTGACTTGTTTTTTCTTGGTTTCTTCCTGATCACTTCTAAATCACATAAAACCTGTAAAGTAGAAGTAAATGACATTAAAAACACTATTTTATCAATCAAACATAGCAAAACTCTGAGATTAAAGAGAGATAAGCTTATAAATTACCAACTTATCATACTTGAGCAGGTCGAGCTGAGATATCAAATGCGTGATGTATGTTGACATGTAATGACTTAGTTTCTGATCAAACGAAGTCAGAGCATAACAAGTGCGTTCTATTAAAGTGTACTTGGCCTCGCATGGTGTGAACTTCTTTTTTAAGTAGTAGATGGCCTGCTCCTTTCTCCCAGTTTCATCGTGTTGCCCCAACACATAGCCGAAGGCATTTTCCAAGACTAAAAATAGAGCAACAATGGTTTCCCTAGTTTAGGGGGAACCAACATTGGCGGGTTTGAAAGATACTTTTTAATTCTGGTGAAGGCTTCTAGCACTCCTCCGTCCGTTTCTTGGCAGCATCCTTCTTTAGCAACTTAAAAATGGGTTCACCGATTACTGTGGACTGGTCTATGAAGCGATTGATATAATTCAATCTTTCCAAGAAACTCATGATATCATTCTTATTCTTTGGTGGTGGTAATTCCTAGATGGCCTTGATTTTTGATGAATCCAGTTCTATCCTTTTCCTGCTCACAATAAATCTCAATAGTTTTCCAGCAGGGACTCTGAACGCGCACTTTGTTGGATTTAGCTCCATATTGTATCTTCGCAGGCATTCGAAAATTTTCCTCAAGTCGTCCAAGTGCTCTGAACTCTTTCAAGATTTTATGATAACACCATCCACATACACTTCAATCTCCTTATGAATCATGTAGTGAAAATGGGTCATCATGGCCCTCATGTAGGTGGCGCCTGCGTTCTTGAGACCGAACGACATAACCTTATAACAGTAGACTCCCCAAGGAGTGGTGAAAGCTATCTTCTATGCATCTTCCCCGTGCATTAAGATCTGATGATACCCAGCAAAGCAATCCACAAACGACTGTTGTTTATGCTTCGCACAGTTGTCGATGAGAATGTGGATATTTGGCAAGGGGAAATCATCCTTTGGACTAGCATTTTTATGATCCCAGCAATCTACACATATTCTGATTTTTCCATAATTTTTGGGCACTGGGATGATGTTTGCCAACCAGCTTGGATAGTTGGTGACCCTTATTACATTTTTTTATATATGATTGGTGACCTCTTTCTTTATCCTCAGGCTTAAATCAGGTTTGAACTTTCTAGGTTTTTGCTTGACCGGTGGTCTGGTAAGGTCAGTGGGTAGTCGATGCGAGACAATGTTGGTGGTTAATCCTGGCATGTCATCATAGGAACACGCGAACATGTCGACATACTGTCGAAGGAGCTCAATCATTTTTTCCTTCTGCTCGGCTTGTAGGTGAATACTAATTCTAGTTTCTTTCACGTATTATTTGCTTCAAAGATTGACTACTTCCATTTCTTTGAGGTTTGGCTTACTCTGACTCTCCGGCTGTTCGATCTCCTGCGGGAGATTGTCTAGAATCATACTCATCATATTGCTCGTAATCCGGATCATTTCTCTCAGTGGTTTCATTATATGTCATAATCGCGAAACACAATATTTTATCTGTTTGATTACAGAAAAGAAAAGCTAGGTATAAATAAAGTAGTAAAATAGAGTTGCGATATTTAGGAAAATGATTCCTTTATTTCATCAAAAGGGGAACTTCTTAAGCGATCAGAAAAGGTAAATGATAAAAAGGGTACAAACACTGTACGTGCCTCAATTGACCGTGCCCTTTCAAAAGAAAACTTTTATAGTTCCATACTACCAATGTGGTGGTCGTTGTCTTGAGTAGAAAGGCAGTGAGTATGGGTAGCCTTGCTTATATTCCTATTGGTGAGAGACATCTTGTATCAGATGTTCAGGCCTTTACCAATTAGCTCGGGAGGTTATATGTTTCAGAGCCTATTCGGGTTCTAGATTACGTGGTTTTTTGGTCTTCTTTATATGCTTGCATCAGAGATCATCAATATGACAACCCCCGTTTGCTTGTCCTAAAGGACATAGTTCAGCACGGTGATGCCAGAGAGGTTTCTATTGGAGATGATGGGGTGTTGCGGATGCAGGTTCGGATTTGTATGCCAACTGTGGATGGGATACATGAGTTGATTCTTGAGGAGGCCCACAGTTCTCGATATTCCATTCATATAGGTACCACAAATATGTATTAGGACTTGAGGCAACACTATTGGTGGAGGAGAATGAAGAAGGATATAGTGGAGTTTGAAGCTCCGTGCTTGAACTATTAGCAGGTAAAGTACGAGCATCAGAGGCCAGGCAGTTTGCTTCAGAGGCTTGAGATTCTTGAGTGGAAATGGGAGCTATCACTATGGGCTTCATAGTTGGGATCCCATAGACTTTGAAGAAATTTGAGTATGTTTCGGTGATTGTGGGCCATTTAACTAAGTCCGCGCACTTCATTCTAGTTGGGACTACCTATTCTTCGGAGCGGTTGGCTGAGATCTATATCCGAGAGATTGTTCGCCTTCACGGTGTGCCGGTGTCTATTATTTCAGATCGGGGCACGCAATTCATATCATAGTTTTGGAGAGTAGTGTAACGAGAGTTAGACACACATGTTGAGTTGAGTACAATATTCCACCCTTATACGGACGGACAGTCCGAGCGCACCATTCATATAGTGTGTCTGGATATTGATTTGAAGGTCTGTAGGCCATTTTGGCTTGAATTGGTAAAAGTTGGAAAGTTGAGAAGTTTGATCGAGAGTTTGATTTGTTATTTTTGGGCTCAAATTGTGGTTTCGAAAGTTGGAATAGGTCCACAGTGTCATTTATGACTTGTGTGCAAAATTTGAGTTCAATCGGAGTTGATTTGGTGTATTTCGGCATTGGTTTTAGAAGTTGGAAGTTCAATAGTTCATTAGGCTTGGATTAGGTGCAATTTATATTTTGGATGTTGTTTGATGTGATTTGAGGGTTCGACTAAGTTCGTACGATGTTTTATGATGTGTTGGTATGTTTGGGTGTGTTCCTGAAGGACCCGGATGAGATTCAGATTGATTGCGGATTGAGTTTGGCCTTGTTGAGCTACATAATTTCTGGTGTCTGGTTTTCTTATATGCATTCGCAAGAGAGGTCTCACATTCGCGATGTGTATCTGGGTGACCGGTGAAGATTGTGCTTCTTGTTCGCGAAGAAGGCCACATGTTCGCAAAGGTCTAGGGAGTCAGTGCTTCGCGATCGCGAGGGGGGGCTCGTGTTCGCTTGGAAGGGTAAGGTAGGTGGGACACCAGGCTTGTAAGCCTTCGCGTTCGCGGGAGATGGTTTGCATTCGCGTAGGCATGGGTTAATTGGTCATCGCGTTCGCGAGAGAGGTCTTGCATTCGCGTAAGAGGATTTTGGGCAGCTGAGAATTTTGTGCTTCGCAAACACGAGGCACTTTTCACGTTCGCGAAGAAAGGCATCTGGGCAACATTATATTATTTCAAAATCGAGGGTTTTGTCCCAGTTTTTATATTTTGAGGTAGATACCTCGGTTTTGGGTGATTCTTGAAGGGATTTTCAAGGAGTTGATTGAGGAAAGTGATTCTAACTTGGATTTGATTAATATACATGAATCTATCATTGTTTTAACCATATTATTTTTGTTTTGGGTTTAAAAAATCGTGGAAATTTTTGGAAACTTTATAAACTATATTTTGAGGATTTGAAAGGTGATTTGGGTCGGAATTGGATGATTTTGGTATGGTTGCACTCGTTATTGAATGTGTGTTCAGATTTTGTGAATATTTTCAGGTTCCAAGATGTGGGCTCGAGGTTGACTTTTTTGATTGACTTTTTGACTTTGGTTAAAGAACTTAGCTTTATCATATGGAATTGATTCCTATAACTTGTATTGATTGTATTAAGTTGTTTGTGGCATTCAGAGGCCGATTTTCGAGGCAAGGTCTTGTTGGAATTGTGATTTGCGCGATTTGAGGTAAGTATCACTTCTAAACTTGGTACTGAGGGTATGAATCCCTGGATTTTTGTGTTATATGGTCGGTATTGAGGTTCCGCACATGCTAGGTGACAGTCGTGTGAGCGTGCACCGTGGTAATTATGACTCAGTTGTTTTGTGGTATTGTGCATTTATCAAATCTTGTTGCTTTTCATGTAATCCCTACGTGTTAGAGTAATTGAGTTGTGATCCATGTTAGGAATCATGCTTAGGATATATGCTTATTGTGTTGGGATCCACTGATGTCATTTCTGGTGTTGAGTTATTTGCCTAAATTGCAAATGTGTACTCAGTCACATCCATCATTTACATATCATATCTAAGTCTCTGTTATCATTTATTGTTACATCATGTTATCATTGTTTGGGCTGATTGGCATGAGATTTGTGAGCCCGAGAGACTGGAGAGATTGATGACTAAGTTGGGGCCTGAGGGCCGGCTTGTGAGTGATATTTATGGGATCGGGCTGCATGCTGGAATAGACTTTATTGACATATTTATGGGATTAGGCTGCACGCCGCAACATGCCATGTTAGCCTATATTAGCGCTTGGGCAAGATCCGCCCCTTCGAGGTCTGACATACCAGCAGTGAGCGCAAGTGTCGTTGAGTGCTGAGTGTGGGTGTCGAGTAATTGAGAGTGCTGAGAGACTGTGAGTGCTGAGAGATTGATCGGTCTGAGAGAGACTGAGAACTCTGAGAGTGTGAGTACATGAGTTTATTACTATATTGCATTACCGAAAACATGCATATTTGTCATGTAGTCATATAGAAGTAACATTTCTTATGCTGGCTATAGTTGGCATATTTTATCTGTATTGAGCTTAAATTGTTGAACTTGAGACCATGTCTACATTTCAGTACTGTGTACGAATTGATCATGGGATTTCTCTGAGTTATTACTGTCCCGCCCAAACCTGAAGGGACGTGGCTGGCACCCGGTACCATACTCGGCCCGAGCGTACCACTCTGTAACTGTGAACTCTAGAGGATTAACCCTCAACCTACGCCGATGAGGCCATATTCTGAATCATCTAAAAATATCGTCTGTCTCATCTAAGGGGTAAACATACACAAAAACTCATATATATATATAT